>JBBBWG010029754.1:74126-115526 GCA_037176905.1 Azolla pinnata
AGAAGAAGAAGAAGAAGAAGAAGAAGTTGCTACTCAATTCCAGGCCTAGTGGTTAAAAACGACAATTGATACGGTCCCTGGGAACATGTTCGATTTTACCACCTTACAAAGAAGAAGAAGAAGAAACTTTATGATGCTCGACGATTCGATCCAATCCGATCCGTTGCCATCTGATCTTTAAATGACGAACGCGATGTACATTTATGTTCGGCGCGTGTACGTGTACGTACAGACGTATGCGTACGTACAGAAATGCGAGTGTACATCTGCAGGTAAATCATGGGTTGGTTGTCTCCGAATCAGAGCCAGTTGTAGACGGGGATTGTCTTGAGTTTAGCTTTGTTTATTTCATTGCCACCCTAAACCTTAAACCCTAAACCTTAAATCATGAAGCCTTAACCCTAAACCCTTAAGTTCCAGGATCATAACCAATGACACCATGCGGAATCAAAGCCAAGTTTAGACAACATTTGTCTTGAGTTAGCTTTGTTTATTTCTTTGCTCTCCAGCATTAAACCTTGAATCCTAAACCCTAGACCCTAAACCTATCCAAAAACCCTAAACCCTTCCCGCTTGCAATACTTGGCTTGAATCTGATTGCTGTAAGTTCCAGGTTCATAACCAATGACACCATGTTGAATCAAAGCCCGGTTTAGACAACGTTTGTCTTGAGTTAGCTTTATTTATTTCATTTCTCTCCAGTATTAAACCCTGAATCCTAAACCCTAAACCCTACACCCTACACCTACGCAAAAACCCTAAACCCTTCCACTTGCAGTAATCGGCTCGAATCTGATTGCTGTAAGCTCCATGCTCTGGTTTCTAACCAATGACACCATGGGGAAGTGGGTGGATGAAAGCCAATCAAAAGCCAGGTTTAGACATGGATTGTCTTGAGTTTAGCTTTGTTTATCTCATTGCTCCTTAAACCCTAATAAGCCGTAAACACTGATAAACCCTAAACCCTAAAACCTGGACACCAACTTTAGAATAACATATATAATAATAATAATAATAATATATATATATATACTGTAAAGAATATTTATTTTATTTTCTCCTTTGATTAAACAGAAAGAAAAATCTTAAATTGATCTATGCGCGCAACCAAGAAAAACAAAAGGAAAGAAATAGTAATGAAGAGATGGATGATATTAAGGTTTCTTTCATTATTATTATTACTATTGGCTTTCTTTTCTCGGTGCTTTCGAATGATTGGAAGTGGGATTGGACGTTTTATGATCAATCAAACGATAAGATATAAATGAGGAGCAAAATTGGGATAGGAAAAAAGAAAAGAAAAAGAAAGTATATACTATAGAGCTCTAGTAATTTTGATTCTAAATTTCCATCAAGTGGAGCTATGTTAATTTTTGTTTTTCTGTTTTCATTTACTCTTCAATGATCCAATCATAGGTTCTTCGTATAATTTCCAAGTTAAAATACAATAGTAATGTATAAATTTATCATATACCGTATATATATATATATTGTTTCGTTTCTCTCCTCTTTTTCTGCTCCTAATTATATATATAAATATATACACACACATCAAAATGGCGTTATTCTAGTGATCAATTTTGTTATACTATATTTATTTACCTACATTTAAGTGTAATAGTTAGATGTGTAGATTATAACTAGATAAATATATAGATCTGAAATCTTGCCTATATTTGTGCCCCAAATTTTTTATCCTTCAAATAATTAAAACTTTGACTAAATTGGTTTTGTGTACCTGCTCAATGGCAAATGTTAATCCAATTGAATACAAATGCAATCCAAGGTAGTACAAACTCCACCTAAAGAAAAGGGGGAGTAGATTTGCTAGATGATTACTTTTGGTTTATTAATCTAAATATAATGCCTTCTATATTGATTATATATATGTATAATCAATTTGGAGTTTTGGATTTGGTCTTTTTTTAAAAAATTCTTTGTAATCTATTTTGAAAATGTTTCTCGAGCCACATCTTGTTTTTTCCCTATATTTGCTTCTTTGTCCTCCAAATCTTGATAAAAACCATTTGGGTTCACTCTATATAAAAGAAATCAAAGAAAAGAACAGTCCAAAACATAATGAGAAGGATGTCATGGTGACATACATAGCATTCCAAATCTTATGGCTCAAATTTGGTGTGCAAATCACAAATTTAAAAGGCCAAAAAGCAAGTAGAGTCAGAAAAGAGCTAGATTTCTGTTTGAATGAAAAGAAAGGAGAGAAAAAAAAAGGGGGAAGGCTGAGATCTTGTTCTCCTAATGACTCTTGCAAAACAGACATCAGATCTCTCGAATTCGTCAGGTTTTTGGTTCCTGTCGATTCGCGACGATTCGAGCCCATAGTGATCTATCGTTGGAGATAATAATTTGGGTTAATGGAATCCCAGAGTGGAATGGTATCGCACCAGGAAAGGTTTCGATCGAAGATCAATCGAGCGCATTATCGATCTTTTCCCTGGCGCTGATTCTCTGCCGCCAACGACAGGATTTCGGGCAAACGGGATTCGTTCTGTAACGAATTCGTTCGTCAGGCGGAACCAACGACGATCGGCAATCGGATCTGATCAGGAACCGAAAGCGATGACATCAATGGAAAGTGCCAAACACATGGGAGCTCTCTGTCTGTCTGTCTCTCTATCACATTGTCACTCGCTTCGGAACGAACAAAACAAGCCATGTGATTCGAGCACGAATGGGGAACATATCATTATCTTTTCTCGATGCATTGCATGCATGAATGCATGAACATATGATGTATGTGTGGGTGTGTGTATGCATGAGTATATGCATGTTGTATGAATGTGTGTGTGGATGTATGAATGTATGCATGCATGTGTGGGTATATGTATCTAGGAATGTATGTATGCAATACAGGCACTGATGTATGCATATGTGTGGCTGTATGCATGTATGCATATGGGTGATTTTCCCCGCGCCCGAAATCGAAGAAAGCGGGGAGCGGGGGGGCGCGCCCACCGGCCGAGTGTGAACACGCCGAAATATGATAAATTTTTCCCGAGCGGGATTTGCGATGCAAGCTTCTGTTGTTGCCTGACTTAACCCTGGGACATCGGCCGAAACGAGAGAATCGATCGGGTTCAATAAGATTAGAAAACGAAAAAGAAAACGGAAACAGAACAGAAGCAGCCCTCGAAATCGGACTACATCTGTCTGTTTTGATTTGTAAGGAGCGGGAAGAAAAGGGGTAGAGAATCGATAATAAAACAGCTAAGGCTTCATTCACCAAGATTCCTTGAACCAATGATAAACCTGGTTGTATTTCCCTTGATGTAGAGTTATCACTGTTATGCCGACAAGGCATGTTGGTTTCTAATACTAAAGTAGGATACAGTAAACTGTTCGCCAGGGGCACGAAGTCTATATGCATGCTTGCTTGTATTGTATGTTTCGATTTGGGGCAAAAGCACTACATGTTGTATGTTTTGAGATAGTTCTGTAAAGCTCGATGAATGATTAACGGTATCAAGATCCTGTTTTGTGGTCCTGTATGAATGCATGCATGCATGTATGTATGATCGATGGCCGTTGCCGTAGAAGCTGAGGCCTTCTGTCGTAGTTTCTGCGAGACGCTCCGAAACCCTAGACAAACCCTAGAATTGAAATCAATCGATCAAAGGCCAGGGAGAGGCGCAAACGCAGACTCTGGGAGCGATCGGAAACCCTAAAGAACAAACCCTAGAATTGAGCTGATCCATCCATCCATCCATCAAAGCAGAAACTTGCATAAACAGAAGAAGAAGAAGAAGAAGAAGAAGAAGAAGAAGAACCAGAAGCGGGAGAAGACCGCGCGAAACCCTAAAAACAAAACCCTAAACACAAAACCCTAAAAACAAAACCCTAGAATCGAACCGAATCATTCGGTTTTGAGGCAGAAAACCATCAATCTCTCTATCCATCTATGCATGTCAAAAAAGCCTTAAAGCCTCCTCTCTTCTCTATCTTATGGACTCAAACCCTAATTTTGAAGCTTTCAAAAAATCATTGAGATCAAAGATCTAATCCTCTTCATGATCTTATCTGCCCACAAATCCAATTCAAAATTTGGAAGTGGGTGTTGCCCTTTTATCTCATGTGCAAAAGTGTGCCCCCATCCTCAAACCACAAACCACATAGCACACCATACCATACATGCATGCACACATAGCGTATCACACATGGCATAGCATGCACACATGGGCAGAGCATACATGCACATGCACATAGCACCATAACGCACATGCACATGCACCCGAGAGCCATAGCATACATGTACATGCACCCGATGGCCATAACATACATGCACATGCACCCGAGGATCATAACATACATGCACATGCACATGCACATGCACATAGCATGAGATGCATACAATCATGCATGCACATCTCCATTCATCCATCAGAGACCACCGCATGCATGCTCGCATAGTCCCGACACATACATACACAAACAGGCACACATAGCATAGCATAGCAGGCACGCATACATCTCCGTCTCTCACATGACACGCCGCATTCACATACATGCATGCACATGCACCACCACATCCATCCATTGACATACATCCACATCCATCCATTCACATACATCCACATCCATCCATTCACATACACCTCCACATCCATCCACATCCATCCATTCACATACATCCACATCCATCCATTGACATCCATTGACATCCATGCAGTCACATACATCGACATCCATCCATTCACATATCATCCATTGACATCCATCCATTGACATACATCCACATCCATCCATTGACATCCATCCATTGACATACATCCACATCCATCAATTGTCATACATCCACATCCATCCATTGACATACATCCACATCCATCCAATGACATCCATTGACATCCATGCATTCACATACATCCACATCCATCCATTCACATACCATCCATTCACATACATCCATTCACATGCATCCACATCCATCCATTGACATCCATTCACATACCATCCATTGAAATCACATCCATCCATTGACATACATCCACATCCATCCATTGACGTACATCCACATCCATACATTCCCATCCATCCACATCCACATCCATCCACATCCATCCACATGCATCCATTCACATGCATCCACATCCATGCATCCACATGCATCCATTCACATGCATCCACATCCATCCATCCACATGCATCCACATCCATCCATCCACATGCATCCACATCCATTCAATCATTCATTATTATTCACCTTTCTTGTACAGGGATATTCACAGCACCGCCCAACCACCATAGCCAAAGCTCAGAAGCAGAAGAAGAAGAAGAAGAAGCTCAGAAGCTCAGAAGCTCAGAAGCTCAGAATCAGAAGCAAGAAGCAGAAGAAGAAGAAGAAGAAGAAGGAGAAGCTCAGAAGCAAAAGAAGCAGCTTAGAAGCTCAGAAGCAGAAGAAGCAGCTCAGAAGCTCAGAAGCAGCTCAGAAGCTCAGAAGCTCAGAAGCAGCTCAGAAGCTCAGAAGCTCAGAAGCAGCTCAGAAGCTCAGAAGCAGCTCAGAAGCAGAAGAAGAAGTAGTGGAAGAAGAAGAAGAATCCCTTCTCCATCACCACATCACCGTCCGTTTCTCCATCGCCATAGCTTTCCTTTTGCTACCTCGCTTTCCCTCCGCGTGTGTGTGGTGGAGCTCGAAGCTTCCATCGCCATAGCCAGGAACCAGAGCGAGCCACACACGCAGGGAGAAAGAGAGAAGCCAGCAGCGAGAGAGAAGCTATGCTTGCGCCCGCCATAGCCAGAGCTTCTGCCGCTCCTTCTTCCTCCTCCGCCCGGCCCCGATTCCCTGCTGCGTGGAAGAGCAGGAAGCGAAGCTCCCATGGCGGCTTCTTCTTCTTCTTCTTCTTCTTCCTCTTACTCCTCGCCTTCTGCTTCGTCTTCCTCGGCGGCGACCTCGTGCTCTGTGGGCGGCTTCATACGAGCAAGAAGCTCTCCCGCACGAGAGCTCACCTGAAGCGCCTCAATCGACCTGCAGTATCCAGCATTCAGGTATCATCATCGCCATCGCCATCGCCATCGCCATCGCCATCGCCATCGCCATAGCTTTCCTGCGTTCTCTTCATCGCCATAGCCATCGCCGTAGTAGCTTTTTCCTGCGTTTCTCTTCATCACCGCCACCATCGCCATAGCTTCCATGCGCTAGCTTCATCACCATCGCCATAGCTTTCCATCAATTCTGCCCATCTTTCTATCCTCATCATCATCATTCTCTTCATCACCGCCACCATCGCCATAGCTTCCATGCCCTAGCTTCATCACCATCGCCATAGCTTTCCATCAATTCTGCCCATCTTTCTATCCTCATCATCATCCTCATCATCATCAGGCAGCAGCTGCTGCTGCATTGTCATTCTTCTTCTTGCCTCTGAATTTCTGACATACCGATGCATATATGTCGACCTTCGGGGCGTAGGCCATGGCTAGGGTTAGGGTTTGGGGATCCTTGTCGTAGCTCAACATCCAGAACCTGCACAGCATTTCATTCCTTTCACCATTCCCAATCCCTGACGAGCCCAAACCCTAAAAACGGTCTTCTTCTTCTCCCTCTTCTTGGTCTTGTTCTTGTTCTTCGAATGCCACTTCCTAAACCCTAAACCCTAAACCCTAAAAACCCTAAACCTTCACCTTCACCATCGCCATCGCCATCATCATCTTCTTCATCTTCTTCTTCTTCATCTTCATCATCATCATCATCACCATCATCATCATCATCATCTTCTTCTTCTTCTTTTTCATCTTCATCATCATCATCATCATCATCATCATCTTCTTCTTCTTCTTCATCATCATCTTCTTCATCTTCTTCTTTCTTTGCCGAGCTCGCCATGGACTGACTGTATTGTGATCTCCATCGCTGCGACTGTTTTTGCAGAGCCCTGATGGCGACGTAATCGACTGTGTGTTGCTCTCTCAGCAACCTGCATTTGATCACCCCTTGCTCAAGGACCACAAACTACAGGTATTCGATCTCTTCTATTTGATCAATCTCTCTCCTTTTCTCGCTTGAATTCTCTCTATTTTTCTCTATCTTTTGCTACTGTTGCTGCTTCTCTTCTTCTTCTTCTTCTTCTTGCCGAATCCTTCTTCTTGCTAAATCGATTTTACCTTCTTTCTTCTTCTTGCTGAATCGATTCTACCTTCTGTCTTCTTCTTGTCGCTAAATCCTTCTTCTTCTTCTGCTGCTGCTGCTGCTTCTTCTTCTTCTTCTTGCTAAATCGATTTTACCTTCTTCTTCTTGCTGCTAAATCCTTCTTCTTCTTCTTCTGCTTCATGGTAAATCGATTTTACCTTCTTTCTTCTTCTTGCTAAATCGATTTTACCTTCTTTCTTCTTCTTGCTGCCAAATCCTTCTTCTGCTTCTTTTGCTTCATGCTAAATCGATTTTACCTTCTTTCTTCTTCTTGCTGCTAAATCCATCTTCTTCTGCTTCTGCTTCATGCTAAATCGATTTGCTAAATCGATTTTACCTTCTTTCTTCTTCTTGTTGCTAAATTCTTCTTCTTCTTCTTCTTCCGCCATGGATTTTGAGGAAGGAATCCCCTACAAAGCTCTAAACTTTCCCCTGTGCTTTCATTTCTGCAGGTGGAACCTCCTCAAGTTCCTGAAGGATTGAGGAGGAGAGGCGAAGAGCAGATGCACGTGGAAGAGCAAGAGGATATGGCGGAAGGGGAGCAGAAGCAGCAGAAGCAGAGGAAGCACTCGCAGCTATGGCATCGAAGCGAGAGCAGGTGTCCGGAGGGAACTGTGCCGATCCGCAGAACGTCTGAGGAAGATCTGCTGAGGGCTCGGAAGCTCTCGCATTACGGGAAGAAGAAGCACCGGCCTGCGCAGCCTACATCTCCTGTTATCCACAACACGATCAACGAGAACGGCCATCAGGTTTGGAGAACCCTAAAACCCTAATCCCTAAACCCTAAACCTTTGGCCATGGACCCTAGCTTCAACTTCTGAACCCTAAACCCTAAATCCTGTTCCCCTCAACCCTAAACCCTTCGCTTTAGGCTCTAAATGCCTGAACCCTAAAACCCTGAGCTTTAGACTCTGCTGCCTGAACCCTAAGCCCTAAACTCTCTCCCAGTTTTGTAGCCACCAGGCTATGGTTGAAACCCTAGCTGAACCCATGAACCCTAACTTCAAATTCTGAACCCTTGTCCCCTAACCCTAATACAAGCCACCAGGCTATGGTTGAAACTATCGCTGAACCCATGAACCCTAATTTCAAATTCTGAACCCTTATCCCCTAAACCCTAACCCGAAATTCTGTTCCCCTGAATGCTACATCCTAAGATTTAAACCCTAATGTCTAAACCCCAACCGAATCCATCTCAATCTCCTTTGTCTCCAATGCACCGAATTCTGCGAATTGAATAGATTTGCCTGCCAGTCCATCCATCCATCCATCTCTACGCGTCTTCTAATCTGTCAAATGTTATGATCTGAACGCTGCGTTTTGTGGGTTTTTCCCCACCTCTTTCTCTGGTTGCTTGGCAGCATGCAATTGCATACGTCGAGGGCGCGGCTTATTATGGTGCCAAGGCCGTAATCAATGTCTGGGGACCTTCCATTGACGTGCCCAATGAATTCAGCCTCTCACAGCTATGGCTCTTAGCTGGTTCATTCGATGGAGATCTCAACAGCATCGAAGCTGGTTGGCAAGTAAGCAAGAAGAAGAAGAAGAAGAAGAAGAAGATCTCTACTTTCTTGTGAATTTTCTGTACATACAAGTTCGAAACTCCACAGAATTAAACAAGGAAGAAGGACATCTCTCCTTTCTTGTGAATTTCCTGTACATACAAGTTTGAAACTCCACAGAATTAAACAACTACTAATAAATGGCTGATTTTCCTTACATTATCTGTAGGTGAGTCCTGACCTGTATGGAGATAACAACACAAGGTTGTTCACATATTGGACAGTAAGTCATGGGCTCCATCATTATGTGCTACTTCTGCATCATCATCATCTTTTACACAATTGTGTGTGTGTTTTCAGAGTGATTCATACCAAGCTACTGGGTGCTACAATCTGCTTTGCTCCGGGTTTATCCAAATTAGCGATCAGATTGCGTTGGGTGCCACTATTTCGCCGGTTTCGAGCTTTGATGACAGGCAATTCGATATCGAGATCCTCATCTGGAAGGTAACCCCGACATCGAACTCTGAATTCATCGTGTTGCTCGAAGAAAACCCTAATCCCCAAACCCTAAACCCGTACCAAGAGTCCTTGGATAGGTTCGGAGGTTTTTGGACTGGTACGTGGCACATGGCTGTTCACACAAGCTGGATACTCATGATGCAAAGATAAAGAGTTTTATTAACAGCAGACATACATTCTTAGGATAGCCATGAATTTGACTGAATTCTAGCGTTAGATGAAGTCTGAGACAAAGAAGGAGATACCTAATGCTTTCATGGCCGTTGGTTTCATCGATGGGTTATGAGTATGGATCGATGATGAAATAGAATAAAAACAAGATTGATGGCAAACAAGCTGTAGTCCGATCGTCAAAACACCGGGAAGGATCGATGAGCGAAAGTGGTCAGTCAGTTTGGCAAACCTTAAGCCCTGACACTAAACCTTAAAACCCCTAAAATCCTATACCTTGAGAAAATCCTAAACCTTAAGCCATAGGGGTATACAACGAAGCGCTGATTGCTGTAAGGAGCGTGGTAGTTGTTCCACCTCGACCCAGGACTTGCTGATATAACCTGGTTGTTATGTTAGAAGGAGCTTGCTAGTTTGTTCCAGCTTAATCAATGAGTTGCTGATATAACCTGGTTGTTAGAAGGAGCTTTGCTAGTTTGTTCCAGCGTGATCGATGAGTTGTCAGTATAACAACTACCAGCTCGATCAAGGAGTTGCTTATATATCCTGGTTGTTAGAAGGAGCTTGGTAGTTATGGAGTTGTCAGTATAACAATTACCAGCTCGATCAAGGAGTTGCTTTTATATCCTGGTTGTTAGAAGGAGCTTGGTAGTTATTCTGGCTCGAACGATGAGTCTGCTGGCTTTGGTATAACAACTACCAGCTCGATCAATGAGTTGCTGGTATAACCTGATTGTTAGAAGGAGCTTGGTAGTTATTCGGGCTCGAACGATGAGTTTGCTGGCTACGGTGTAACCACTACCAGCTCGATCAATGAGTTGCTGATATAGCCTGAGTTTGCTGGCTATGGTGATTGATACAAGCAGCTGATGTGAGAAGAAGTGTTTGTTGCATCGCAGGATCCGAGGGCAGGGGATTGGTGGATGTCATTCGGGCAGAACTGCGTGTTGGGTTATTGGCCAGCAGCTCTGTTTACATATCTGGCTGATTCAGCTTCAATGGTGGAGTGGGGAGGAGAGGTTGTGAATTCGCAGCCCGACGGAAGGCACACATCGACGCAGATGGGGAGTGGCCATTTCCCTCTCGAGGGCTTCGGAAGAGCTTCCTACTTCTCCAACCTGCAGGTTGTTGATTCCAACAACAATCTCCAATCCCCCGGGGATCTCAGCACCTTCTCCGAGAATTCGGCTTGCTACGATGTGCAGAACGGGTACAATGCCGATTGGGGTTACTACTTCTACTATGGTGGACCTGGATGGAATCAAGGCTGCAGATAATGGAAGAACCCTTCGAAGAAGAAGATCGAAGAAAGACTGAATGAAGCAGCATCAGCATGAACACTGCCTCAGCAGCACCAGCCAAAAACAAAAACCCAAAACTAGAAGAGGAAAACAAGCCTGAAAATCAAGAAAAAGAAAGGAGCAGACTCTTCCCATCTGCTTGATGAAATGAGATAGATTTAAAAAAGAAAGGGCTCCATTTGATGAGGACTGAATCCCACCCCCAAGTATTCAATCTTCATCATCTGTGTGCCTGCTGCAATCCACTCCATTCATCCTCCCTCCTTTGTGCATATTATGGAGCAAAATGTAGGTAGTTGTTGGAGATGTAATGATAGCCTCTCTTTCTCTCTCTCTCTCTCTCTCTCTTTGTCTATCTCTTTTTTTCTTTCCATTAAAAGCTCTTTGAATGTGTACTGTGACTGTCTTGTGTATGGTGGTGAATGTGGGGGGAGAAGGGGAAAGAGGAAGAGATTTGAGGTGGAGGGGGGGAAAAGAAGCCCACAAAGATTAGATACCACCCAAATGCAGAGCAATCAGAAAAAGAGCAGCATCAACAAAGAAGCAGAAAAGCAAAGGAAACCCCAATAAGAATGAATGAATACAACAGTGGTAAGCTTTGAATAGCTCTCTTCTTGCATGGCTTTCTCTTTTGATCTTATACAGATATCTATCTATCTATCTATCCATCTATATAGAAGGTATTCACTCACAGAAGGTATTAATCTTTGTAGTCTGACAGCCTTTTTCTTCCCTTTTTCATTTCATATTTTTCATGGGTGCTCTTTTCTTTTTCCTCTTATGCTTCTTCTTTGTTTTGTTGCTTCTCCTCCTATTTCTTATTTCAACATGAAACACATTGTTACATTCCAAGGGAACAAAGCCCTCCAAACATTTTGTCTGTGTATATATACTTTTATATGTAAAGCACAGCTTAGGCTCAATTGTTATCAGTTACTATATTGGGCTGGAAATCCTCAACCCTAAGCCCCATATCTGGTTCAAATTTGCCTCTGATTATGCTTAGGGTCACCTCCAATGTTCATTAAATCAGACTAATCAAGCATATGTAACAGATTCATCAGGCAGTTTATTTCTGGCTAATCTGTGTGAAACAGACTAGCAATCAACACCAAAACCTATGCTTTTCCCCCCATATTTTCGATCGAAATGACTTAAGAATCTCTTAAGGTCGTACTCTTCTCTAATCCACGGAAAGAATCGGAGTATGTCTCAGAATCAAACCACACTTGGTGATAATAGATCAACAAAACAAAGGGGGTTCCATCTTTGGAAAATTATCCTCAAAAGTTAAAACTGTTGGGCTGTTGAGATTTCTGGTAATCATATGTCCAACATTTGGACAATGTTTCTGGTAATTGAAACGAATGTGTGTAGAATATGGGCACTGATCTAAGAACATTGGCAAGAGAGACTTATATGGGGGAGACTTAACTCAAATATGCCTCTCTATCAGCAACACTGGAAAAGCAGATTGTTAACCTCATCAATTAACTGTATTGAAACATGTTTAGCAAGTTAGTATGGAAGTTTAAGGTTGCTAACTTAGTTTGTGGCTTAGTTATTTGACTGGGAACCGATCTTTATCAAAGCCAGGGTTAGTGGATTGGGCACTGTCATTAGCTACAAATTCGGAAGAACCATCTACTAATGATCTGGTAGGCGGTTTGAAAGGCTTGTGATGAGATCGATAAGGTGCATAATTAGTGAGATCCGAATACCTCATATTATAGTTAATTGCATGGTTAGTGACTGTGATTAGCATCGTAGAATTTTTTTGTAATCATTAGTGATATCCATCAATTGAGCTACCCAGTTGATGAAAGGTGTTAGTGGCCGAATTCAACTGTCAGTGAGCCTACGGTGGGATTAAATTAGCAATGAGGATAGATTAGCGTAGAAGACAAGAGCAATTAGCAACTAATCGGTGCATAATCCGATTAGCGATTAGCCGAATGAGTCCAATTTCCAAATTCATTCGGCCAGAGTCCAATTCAAGTCTTCCCAGCTCTTCACAGGCAAACGCTGTTTGGCGTTTCCAATTGTTTCCACAGTTTAGCGGCTCCCAGATGTCCTCCCCAAGTTGCAAACGCTGCCCTGATTACCAATTCAGCTAATAAAATGTGTTGTTCTGTTTCGTCGAGTCGAGAGCAGTCACTATCATCTGTTATAATTCCAAGCTTCTCCAGATAGACCTAGTGTTTCGTTGCGATCGACGGACCTGAAGGTGCTTATTGGGGTTAACAGGCGGAGCGAGGAGTTTAAGAGATTGATCACATGGCAATGACCCTCGGATCATGCACGCAACTTGTTGGGGCTTTTATCAACAACAAGATCGGATCACTCACCCGCATGATCTCCGATCTGAAGCTTCAGTTGGAACAAAAAGATGGCTCGGAGCCTGCGGGGAGTGATCTGGTGGGGTCATCCGTGGATTCGGATCGAAACAGAACCAAAGGAGGCAGAGGAATCAGAGTGGAAGCGAAAATCCTGAACCTGAGGAAACCCTAAACTCAACGCAGACAAACACTAAGCCCAGATCTGTAACAAATTCATCAGACATTTTGTTGATGGTTGATCTGTGTTCAAAAAACAGATTAGGAATCAACAACATCAAGACCACGGGAACAGAAACCCTAAACTTGACGCAGACAAACCCTAAGCCCTAAAGGCTAATGCAAAAAGCAAGAGCTCAAAAACCCTAGAAAGCAAGAGCTCGAAACCCCAGAAAGCAAGAGCTCAAAACCCTAGAAAGCAAGAGCCCAAAACCCTAAAAGCAAAAAGCGACAGACGCAAAGCTGGAAAAAAAGCAAAATCGTAGAAAAGCAAAAAGAATTCGGATCGAAACAGAAGAAGAAGCAGAGGAATCAGAGTGGGGGCGAAAACCCTCAACCCGAGGAAACCCTAAACTTGACGCAGACAAACATTGAGCCTTAAAAGCTATTGCAAACAGATCTGTAACAAATTCATCGGACATTTTGTTGATGGTTGATCTGTGTTAAAAAAAACAGAGTAGCAACCAACAACACCAAGACCACGGGAAACGGAAACCCTAAACTCGACGCAGACAAAACCCTAAGCCCTAAAAGCTAATGCAAAAAGCAAGAGCTCAAAAACCCTAGAAAGCAAGAGCCCAAAAACCCTAAACTTGACGCAAACAAAACCCTAAACCCTAAAAGCTACTGCAAACAAATTTGTAGCAGATTCATCAGACATTTTGTTGTTGGCTGATCTGTGTTAAAAAAACAGACTAGCAATCAACAACACCAAGACCACGGGAAACGGAAACCCTAAACTCGATATAGACAAAACCCTAATCCCTAAAAGCTAATGAAAAAAGCAAGAGCTCAAAAACCCTAGAAAGCAAGAGCTCAAAAACCCTAGAAAGCAAGAGCCCAAAAACCCTAAACTTGACACAAACAAAACCCTAAACTTGACGCAAACAAAACCCCAAACCCTAAAAGCTACTGCAAACAGATTTGTAACAGATTCATCAGACATTTTGTTGTTGGCTGAGCTATGTTAAAAAAACAGACTAGCAATCAACAACACCAAGACCACGGGAAACGGAAACCCTAAACTCGACACAAACAAAACCCTAAGCCCTAAAAGCTAATGGAAAAAGCAAGAGCTCAAAAACCCTAGAAAGCAAGAGCTCAAAAAACCCTAGAAAGCAAGAGCCCAAAACCCTAGAAAGCAAGAGCTCAAAAAACCCTAGAAAGCAAGAGCCCAAAAACCCTAGAAAGCAAGAGCTCAAAACCCTAGAAAGCAAGAGCCCAAAACCCTAAAAGCAAAAAGCAAGAGAAGCAAAGCTAGAAAAAAAAGCAAAAACGCAGAAACGCAAAAAGAAGCGAAAGAAAGAGAAGAAGAAGAAGAAGAAGAAGAAGAAAGAAGAAAGAAGAAAGAAGAAGAAAGAAGAAAGAAGAAGAAAGAAGAAGAGTTTGAGAGAAGAGGGAGGTAGAGACGAGGTAGGTTCTGGACGGATCTTCTGTGCAAACCCTAATTCCTGCCGTATCGGCGCAGACGCCATCGCCATCCCAAAGCTCTCCACCTCCTCATCCCTGCTCAAGCTCCTCTCTTTTGTGCTAGCAGCTGGCTCCTTAGCAGGAAAGACAAAAGCTTTGGAATCCCTACAAGTACATACCCTGACAAACGGATCCGAGACAGGTGGATTTGCTGGAGACGCAATTGATTCTACTCGTACATCGGTTTCTTGCTTGCTTGCTTGCTTTCTTCTTTCTTTCTTGTGTCCCTCTTCCCTCTTTCCACACGCACCATGAATTCTGGACGGAGATCCCGGAATCCTTCGCGTATTGTCATGGCCTGGTTCAAGCGGCAGCCGCCTAAGGTGAAGTCCTTCCTCGCCGTGCTTTCAGCGATCTTCGCTCTCGTCTTCATACGCTTCGCTGTGCACGACCATGACACTCTCTTCATCGCCGCGGAGGCCATCCATGCCCTCGGCATCATCGTCCTCATCTACAAACTCAGCAAAGAAAAGACTTGTGCAGGTAAAGTCATCGTGACTTCCCTCCTCTTCTTCCTCTGCAATTGATTCATTCCCGTTTGCTTTCCCCTCCCGAGTCCTGAACGTCAAAGAGTATTTGACATTCATCGGTTGTCAAAGTATTTGTGTGAAGTAGAATGATGAATCTGCTATGGGAATTCATTTTTCCTTAGTCATTCTTCCTCCTATTCAATACAGAAGAGGATGAATATTCATGTACGTGCACAAAGCTAAAAAAGAGAACTTGGTTAGGTTGTTCCTACAAAGTTAGGGAAAGTAGAGGTTTGCTTGGTTTGGAAAGTCAAGACATCTAACGAAGGCCTGACTCTTACATCTACTTTAAGTATTATTCGAAACAAAATAAGAATAGTCTGTTATCTTGTGGCTTATCTGTAAATATGAAATCTTTCTTCTTTTTGAGATCCTTAATTCGCACGCATTATTGGAATAAAATTCAACTCTTACTTTGGTAGGTCACTGAGTATCCATGCTTAATATGTGCACGAAAGATTCTTTTAGTACTATTCAGTTTATGTTTTTTTGTAGCTTAACTTGTACTTTTACGTCTGTTCAGCTTATGCTTTTCTTTAGGTATTTCCATGTAGGGGTGTATTCATTAGAGAATGGTTTGTGATATATGATTTAATAGATATGGCTTTTTGAACTTACAATTCAGCCAGAAGCACTTAACATTCACTTCTTGACCTCAGGCCTTAATATTCACAACTGGTTCGTAAATTCATTTATAATGAAAAGCAGATAAAAGCTGGGAAGTCTTTTTTA
The DNA here is from genome assembly GCA_037176905.1 of Azolla pinnata. Taxonomy (NCBI): domain Eukaryota; kingdom Viridiplantae; phylum Streptophyta; class Polypodiopsida; order Salviniales; family Salviniaceae; genus Azolla; species Azolla pinnata. Next base: position 90,054 of record JBBBWG010029754.1, read on the forward strand.
TACAGGAAACCGCATGATTGAAATTGATATAACATAGGCATTCTAACTTTCCTTATTCTCCGGTGGCTTTCGTGCTTCCTGTTGCAGGATTGTCATTGAAGTCACAGGAGTTGACAGCTATATTCTTAGCTGTTAGACTTTATTGCAGTTTTGTTATGGAGTACGATATTCATACTGTCTTGGACACTGCAACGCTAGTAACAACATGTTGGGTGATATACATGATACGTTTCAAACTAAAATCAACTTACATGTCCGACTTAGACAATTTTCCTATATATTTTGTGGTAATGCTTCGTGATAATATGCATTAACTCAATTAGTCAACAAATTATTTCTGAAAATACTATATTCACTTTGTGTACACTGGCTTATGTAGGTGATTCCTTGTGCTGCAATTGCTTTTTTTATTCATCCAACGACTTCTCATTATATTGTGAATAGGCTACTTTGGGCCTTTTGTGTCTATTTGGAAGCTATTTCAATCCTACCACAACTTCGTGTGATGCAGAACACAAAGGTATGGCTGTTAAAAGTAGTTCTTATGCATTAAATCCTTAATTTCTCACTAACATGGAATATCCACCTGATTTTTTGCAGGTCGTTGAGCCATTTACTGCACATTATGTATTTGCATTGGGTGTTGCAAGATTTTTAAGCTGTGCACACTGGATAATTCAGGTAAAATTCTTTAAGCAAGAGTGTCTCAGAGAGTAGAACAATAACTTTTTAAGCAAAACTAGAAGGATGGGAATTTTGCCTACATTTTGCCTTGCACAGTACAACTAGCCAAAGGAAACTTCCACGTGTTAGAATTAGCACCATAGAAGTTGAGCAAATCTATGTTCCCTTTAATCTCCACTTAAATAAAATTCTCGCCTAAAACTTTCATAGAACAATGATATCTACTTAATTTAAGCCACATCCAAATAGAACTTGTGTACGTGAAGAAGTGTGGTCTTACAACCATGGGTTATGTTCCCTCTAATCTCCGATTGTGCAAGAATAAGGATTAATACTGTACAAATTGTTTCTTAATCGGTAACTTGCTGTAGACAGGGTAAATAAAATCAATTACAAGACAGCTTGAACCGAAATAAAATCAACGAGGGGACACCTTTTTCTATACTATCATAGTATGTAGTATTAATTTTGATACTTCAGAGTGCTCATCAGAATCCTATGTCCAAATAGGAGAGAATCTTCCTATTACACCAACCCAGATATTCTCCACGGGGATATCATAAATTTGAGTTGAATTCAAATAAATTGTAAATATATTCCATAGATGATTAAAATCGGTGTGTAACTGTGAATTAATACAGATTAGGCTTACAGGTTTTCTGATCACGTATGACTAATTTTCTGATGACTAGAATTTGTTTCTAATATTTTGGGATTACTATTCTAGTGTTAGGACAAATCCACTAACTAAGATCGACATCGTTGATTATTATGTGTAATATCTATTTGATGGGTTTAGTCCTCTAATTGATGAGACTAATCTTCTAATCTTTTATACAAAACAAGACGATTGAGGAATTTTGGAATGATTAAGACAAGTTACAACACCCTTAACGATGTAATAATTATGAGCTAATGCAATATTAGGTCTGTAATCGTCTAACCACAACTTGATAGTGGGACATGAAAGCTGTTGGCTGTATGTTTTGTTTGAACACTATTTTTCAATCTAATGGATATGAGTGTTTTTGCATTATGTTCAGGTCTTAGACACCCGTGGATATTTATTGACAGCATTGGGCCATGGTTTATGGCCATCAATGGTGCTGATCTCAGAAATAGTGCAAACTTTCATCCTTGCTGATTTCTGCTATTATTATGTGAAGAGGTAACTTTCATTATCTGTTGAGGCATTGCTTAGCTTTTCGATTCTGACACGTTTATTATATAAATATTGCAGTGCAATGGATGGTCAGACAATGATGCGATTACCATCTGGGGTGGTCTGACTCAGGTTAATGAATCTCAGTGGTTTCTAAAGACAGTTACAAAACAAAAATCAGTGTTATTGCAAATGTAATAGAGGCATGGTAATAGAAATGCAGGGAAGTCCCTGTCTGCCACACACAAATTGAATTTTTATCATTTCTTGACGGTGGCTGTTTATGTGGCTTTTATTAATCAAAAGTCCATTGATGTCATTTTTTATGTGGCTTTTTATTAATTGAAGGTCCATTCGTGTTATTCCCTTTGTCTATACTGTTCTCTTGAATTAATGCTCTCTGAAGTGGAACTGGGAGCTAAACTTCATTTCTCTCTCACTCCTTCAAAATCTGTTAATTCTTTGCGTAGGCTAATAAGAGCTCCTGTCATAATTTGGATTGGTACGCAAAACAAGCCACTGTATTTCCAATCGATGCAGTTGTAGGCGGCGATGTTGGTTTCTCTGACTTGCAACTTGTAGCAAAAGAAACGCAAAAGAAACATTTTTTAGAATGAATCTGATTTTTTATAATTGGGTTACATTATAATCGTAATTGGGTAATGGATAGGTAGGCAAAAGTGTAGTAAAATATGGATGCTTTTGGGCAAGATCATGATTAAGCTAATACTCACTCCATTGTTAATTACAACGAATCATTGTACAATTTTAGCACAATGTGATTTACAAATCTCATGTGATACCGGGTTGCACTGCAGACCATGATGCATGATTATAAGGATGACATTTTAAGAATGAGGTAGGGTGATATGTAAACCAACAAACTACATTGCTATTGTTTGTTACAATTTTAGCAAATGTTACACACCAGTCTGACAAAATGGATCTTTTTGTTCTAATCCAATTAATTACCTGATAACCTGTAACATGCACAGATTGAAGTGAATCACAACATAAGCGCTTACATGTAGAAAGCAGGCATTGAAATTTATGAAGCATGTGGGTACAGGAACATTGAAACAAAATTAACCTATTAATAGCTTTCTTAGTTTGAAGTAATGAGGGTGTTCAAACCACAAACACAGCATTTGATCATAAACTATGTCTAAACGAAATCGCTATAACCCGAGGAAATCATGATCTCAAAACTGTTTAGAATGTTGTGTATGCAAATATACATACCACTTTCGAATTCAAGCAATGAGACCACACAAAGCTCGGAGCAAAAAGATCGGCTAATCTGTCAATAGCAGTTTTAATTTGAAGATAAGTATGGTAAAGACGGCAAAATTAGAGAGTTAATACTGTTTTTAGAGAAGTATGAAGTACAGATCTTTGACCAAAATCAATCTCTCAATGCCAATAACAGTTGAGACGCAAGCAAAAATTCGTAATCTTTGACCAATATCAATCTCTGGATGCCAATAACAGGTGAGGCGCATGCAGAAACTATGAATTTTTGAGAGCATTAGAACAAATCAGTCCCTCAGTACCTTCTTGCATTCACAGGAAACGAAAGCAGCGAAACACAAGGCAAAACACGCAGACGCAGACAGACGTAACTATTTGCTCCTCAGGCACCAAGTGTTTTAAGAGCAGGTTAAGCTTCAACAGTTGGGTTCAGAATTTGGAACGACATATCCCGGACATCACAGGAGCAAAAAGACTCGGCAAGATGATTCACGGCCCCAAAAAGGCAGGAGACGTTCCCGTGCGCCCCGTAGCAGCAGAGAGCGATCTGCAGGGGCTTTCCATGTCCGGCTTGAACGATGGAACCTTAAGAAGCAAAACCGAGAAGGAGAAGGAAGAGAAGAAACATACGTATGTCTGAATGAAGGAATGAATTAATGTATATATCTGTGCGTATGTATACATACCTATGTATGCATATGCATCTATAGTTCCATCACATACATACATATATGTATGCATATGCATCTATAGTTAAATCACATACATACATATGTATGTATGTGCGTATGTGCGTATGCATAGTAGGCATGTCTGTCTATATGTATGTATGTATGTATGTATGCATGTATGTGTGTCTGTATGTATGTGTGTGTGCATGTAGGTGTGCATGTAGGTATATATGTATGTATATATGTGTGTGTATGTATGTGTGTGTATGTATGTATGTATGTATGTATGTATGTATGTATGTATGTATGTATGTATGTATGTATGTCTGTAAGTATGTATGTGTGTGTGTGTATGTGCGTATGTATGTATGTAGGTAGGTAGGCATGTGAGTGTATGTATGCATACGTAAATATGTACATATATATGTAGATATGTGTGCAAGTGCATGCACATCAATGTATGGGTGTACTTGTAAACGTAGATGCATGTCGATCTGCAACGAGATCTCATCTCCTCGCATCTCGAATAGTATGTACCAAAGCTCTAGAGCTCGGTGGAGAATGGTTTGATGTCGACATTGATGATCTGCTCGTTGTTTGCAACTGAAGCATCTCGAATATAGCTAACCTGAAACGGCCTGCTGACCAGGGCTCCTCGGATCGCCCTCGGCTTAGAGGAATCGGTGTCCACACCATGTGACTCCTTTCACATTGGGGATAGGCGAGCTGCAAGAATTCCTCTGCGCTCGCTTGTTGCTCCTGAATCAGTACGAAATGTGCATGTACCACTTCTTTCGTAAATGTGCATTCATATTAAAACCACACAACAATACGAAAAAACCCTTGCTATCGAAACTAATTCAAAATTAACGAAGTGGTAAGGTGGTCTAACACTAAACCTCTTCTTCTTCTTCTTTTCATGAATGCAACTTTATATGAAAACAACATGGTAATACAAAAAAACCTTGCTATCAAAACTACTTCAAAAGTAACGATGTGACAAGAGCAACCTTCTAAGGTGTCGCAATACAAAACGACATAAATCTAACTTATCTGGGGACAAAGTTCCCATGTAACATAACTGTGAAAAAACTGTCAAATTAACTTTTCTCTTGTCGTACATATATGCGGAGATACTCCAGAAAGCCTATGAAATCAGGAACCATTCCGCAAGTTCCAAGTATACCATGTGCGCAAGCACCTTAGATAATCAAACACAAACTTATACACTAGGGTTGTTAAAACTCTATCACCTTTAATGAAAACTCTACCACCATGAAGGCGAATTTTTGTTCACCATTTTGTCTTCATCTTCATCTTCTTCTTCTTCTTCTTCTTCTTCTTGTTCTTCTTCTTATTCTTCTTCTAAAGCAAGAAGGGTAGTTTTGGGAATTTACAATTGTAGGGGCATTTGGGGAATTGTGAAATGTACGTCTGTAAATTTAAAAACTGAACAGAAGAAGAAGAAGAAGAAGAAGAAGAAGAAGAAGCGGCGGCAGTGAAGCTTGTGGTCGAAGCTTTCCATGGCGATAACGATGACCATGCCTGTGTCGGGCGGAATCTACCGAAGAAACATCATCGATTCAACTGTTCCTCCTCCTACTTCTGGTAGAATCAATGGCGCTTTCTCATCCGATCCTCGCCTCTCGTTGTTGCTGGCTCTCTCTTCTCAGGCTTCCATCCGAGCTCAGCGAGGTATGTTGTTCTCCATTAACTACCACGTTTCCTCCGATGGAATTTCTCCTCTTTTCTGCCTGCGCCTCTGAGCTTCGCGAATGGATCCGTTTCCCGACTGACGTGTAGATCTTTCATTTATCTCGTTTCAACAATTCGGTATGGATATTCTTGGAGGACGGAAGAAAGAGCGAGATGCCGATTTCATTCAGAGGCAAATCAGACCAAGCATGATAAGGATGAATTCAAATTTGTCTTTTTCAAACGAAATTAACAGCTTTAAAGATCTTCAAGTTCCCATGACAAAGATCTAAATGCATAATATATGTGTGTGCGTGTGTGTGTCTACGTACATATGTACATGGATAGATAGAGAGAGGTGCCTCAGTATAGCATAGAACCTGTGATACGATGGATCTAATATTCTGTACGTATCTGAAACCTGTGTATTACCTCTCAATACAACCATAAAAACTGTACTTTTTATATCCCGAATCTGAACACCACCGTGATTAGTCATTTGCTAATCAGTCATAGAAGCTCTTGTGAAACATCAGTATTATGACTCATCTGCTTCTCAGTCAGGCAAAACCTTGTTGAACACAAGCACAAAAGACGGATGGTTTGGCCATGACAAAGATTCTTACACGTAACTTGTGTCAAAGAGATTTCGCCATTGACACTGGAACATTACTTGTAAATCCTGCAGTATAAAGGCATCCTCACTGATAGTTTATCGTACATTAATACTGTAATTGCTTTGCAAATGTTACGACAGTTAGGTTGGTCAACCTCAACATCACATTTTCTTTGCTTTCAGTTGCTCAAAGGTTTGTCTTAGAGGTCGTGAAGTATGTTAATCCACAGAAGGTTGAAGCAAAAAATCTAGAAGAGGCATTGATGTGAGGCCTGCAGTATAAAGGCATCCTCACTGACAGTTTCACGCACTAACTTTATCGCACATTAATACTGTAATTGCTTTGTGAATGTATCAAGTCTTTAGTGATTTTGTAGAAATGTTATGACAGCTAGGTTGGTCAACCTCAACATTACATTTTCTTTTCTTTCAGATGCTCAAAGGTTTGCCTTAGAGGTCGTGAAGTATGTTAATCCACAGAAGGTTGAAGCAAAAAATCTAGAAGAGGCATTGATGTCAGGTAAGCTTTCAGAAGATGTTAGAATTTTATTATTTTCAGCCTTTGCAATAGGAAATGCAGATTAAAGAGATGCATAAAAAATGGCGTTGTACACTCCTCTAGATGCATGAAAATATGCTCACGTTATATCTTATTGGTGATTTTCTATAATATGAACAACAATGCGTATATTATAGTTTGACTAACCACATAATAATGCATGACTGGTATACCTCGCCTGTTAATGCTGATCCTGAAGTGGAAAAAGTCTGCATACTATCCATTTTTCGGGCTGCTATCAAAGGACGAAATGTTGTGATTTATTAACTGACTGTCAGTTTGGATGATACTGTAATTGTTATGCAGTCCCTGATCTTGAATCTATTCCTTACCATGTTTTGAGAAGGGAAGAAAGATATGAAATCCGTCAAGTTGAAGTATGCCATCCTCGTTTCATTCTTAAATACAATTATTAAATGAAGGTATCTCTAACACGAACAACTTTCTTGTGACCAGTCTTATGTAGTGGCAGAGACTGCAATGCCAGGATCAACTGGTTTTGATTTCTCTGGATCGTCTCAGGGCTTCAACACGCTAGCAGCATATCTTTTTGGCAAGGTTTTCTATTAATTACGTCTCTTCAAGCTCTTTAGAGAGCTAGTAATTCATTATCATCATCTTCTCTTTGTTCCAGAACTCCAAGAAGGAGGAAATGGAGATGACAACACCTGTCCTTTCATCTAGAAGTCCACCTAACGGGGAAAAAATGGAGATGACAACTCCAGTTCTATCACAGAAGGTTTTCTAACAGAATTATGCATCTTTTTGGAAGTTAATGTTATTGCAAAAACCACTGGTGCTCAGTAACGATCTGGTGCCTCATCATAGACTAGTAAAGGACAATGGAAAATGGCGTTTGTGATGCCTTCCAAATATGGTGATGATCTACCTATACCTGTTGACAAGTCTGTCACAATACGAAGGGTACCATCAAAGGTGGTTGCTGTGACATCTTTCTCAGGTACCAGAGAACTGATGTACTAAATGGCTTAGTTCTGCTTTATTTATCATTGATATGGATTTAAGAGTAAAAGCTGTGTATAAACTAGTTAAAAATTATAACTGCATGCGCATTAATTTGCTCCACTGAACGTTAGCCTTCTGATTATATTAATATTCAACATATCCCTAAATATGGTGTGCATGCTCTTATCTTTTCTCTGTCAGGCCATAATCTTTTTGATTTTCTGGATTTTCAAGGGTATGTGACGGATGAAGAAGTACAAAATCGAGAGAAAGAATTCAGGAGGTTACTGGCACAGGATCCCAAGTTGAAGATAAAGGATGATGCCCAGCTGGAAATATCACAGGTTAAAGTTTTTCACCTTCTTGTTTTTCGTTCATAAATCTTAAAAGTATTGATGCCCTTTGTAAGTTACTGTGTCACATATAATGAAATGTAATTTCTGTCTAGTATATGTAGATTTTCTTAGGATGTTTACATAACAAGTCTCTTGTCCGCAGTATCTGTGGAAGAAAGAAAGGGGGATTGAATTTGAGATTCTTATATGAACATAGTGTAGTTCTTAGATATTTATTTTCATAGTATGCGTATATTTAGAACAATATAAAATTTATGCTGTTTATACTATAGGACATCAAGGTTTTGGACCAATGAACAGAATACTTTTGTATTAGTCATTCTGGAAAACAATTGTCAATCCCTCATTCAGGGAATTATTCAACTGCTTCACAACATAGCTCATGATAAGGAATGTACATTCTATGGTTAGTGGCCATAAGATCCATTGGGTAGGGGAAGAAAAAAGAGACAAATCAGCAAACGTATAAGAAATGGTATTGCATCAGAACTGTCTGTATGGTGATATATTATTGGCTATAATGAACTTTAGATAGGGGAGAGGGATTTTTAAAAGAACGTCCTGGACAGTTGCAATAGAAGATTGCACAAAATTGCAGATCCTATGACATAATTACGAAGAAATTGGAGCTCCACATAGATTTTTCAGATCTCTAGTAATTTTCAGTATATTTTCATGGGATATTATTGTAAAGACAATCATTTGATGTTCAAGCATGGCATAGTGTGCATTTGTTTGATGTTATTGCATCCGCAGCTTGTTATATACTCTATGGCGTGCTAATCATTGAAATGTAGGCAATGAGTCGCTTGGAGTTGTGATGAAGATAGATGCATATTATAGAAAGGCATTACAACCGTTTGTATTGACATCTTTTCTTCCTTGGATGCAGTTCAACCCACCCTTTACTCTTCCTTTCATGCGTCGGAATGAGATAGGTTTGGAAGTTGAAGTGTTGTGAAGTTTTTATGACTCAATTGGGCACTGCTGTAAACACGTATGTATGGCATATATAAATGTATAATAAGATGGCGTTTTGTAAAAGTAACTAAAGGGCCCTTTCCTGCACAAGAGGAATCAGTAAAACCCTAAACCTCTTCGTCTAGCCATCTGTCAGCCCTCCCCAGGTTCATCACTACCTGTGTACCTTCTACTTCATCCTGTATGTGAAAATCTTAGCCCAATCGAACATAAAACGCATGGTGGGATGACCTTTTGAGATAGTCTGTCGCTTACATCAGCATTCTTTACTATCAAGTCCAAGCTTGAATGCGACTTCAGCAGCAGAGCAATTTCCGACACTCCCACGGATAAGAAAGAAAGCTTTTCAATCAACCTTGATTCCACTCGTTGAGGTTATATGGTTTAGGGTGTAGGGATTCACCAATTTGCTCTGATTCCGTAGAGTTTTAATATGGACCACCAAGACCTTGGCCCTACACAGTTATCAACTTCAGGTGCTTGTGCAAGCGAGAAATTTGTTAGGGGCTGCATGCAGATTGAGAAAGTTCTTGCTGGTTGGAAGTGTGTGAATGCCATTAGGAATTGTGATGAGTTGCATTACTGTCCCTATTTAAAGTTAAACGGTATTGTGATGAGTTGCATTACCTGTTGACATTATGTCTAATAACCGAAACAACCGACCACAGTCTATATAACGATAACGAAGAAAGAGCAATCCAGAAATTAGTGCCCACTAGAGGACATAATAAAATAAGCCTATGAGGCAAGACATGATTACATTTGACAAGCATGGAAATACGAGGGAGCTGCTGACAAGAAGCCCAAAGCATGAATTACTAGAGAAGATGGACAGGTGATTCTATGATCTGCTTCATGCGTGTTCAGCTTCTGGAGGTGGGTTACATCAACCGTTCAGATTTAGATTAGACAGTGACAATTACAATGTGTACACACGAGAAAACAACATGAACACAACAGTAAGGTTTCACTGTTTTGTTTTGCTCATGTACTCTCAAGTTGTGCTAACTCGTTCTCCTGGGTAGCTAATCGAACGAAACCAGATCTTTTCCACCGTAGTCTCTCCGGCCAGTACCTGTGATTATATAAAAAAGAACATGTCAATCCTACATTTTGATTGCTTCAATAATTCAAATTTTTATTCATTTTCTTGAGTGCTTTAATTTGATCCCAAACAACATACTGTTCTATTCGCTCCTGAAGAGTTCGACGCATAGATGCATTAAGTCCATAAGCAATTGAATTAAATAGTCCCTAAAAATGACAAAGAGTATGGAAATTTTAGAAAGTAGCAATAGGTCTCAACACAAATTTCTCACACAACTTTTTATCACATAATGTAATGGTGAGTAGCCATGCATTGGGTTATAAAAGAGTGACCATCTGTTGTCAACTTGATATGTTGATATAAAAGAGTGCAGCATTAGATGCTGTTTTAATATAAGTTCTATTATGTTGATATGTATATCACTGCACATGAGGTGTCTAGAGAAGCCACATACGTGCTATTCCAAGCATTTGTGTAAATAAACTCACGAAATGCTTATGGTTGTAAATACTCTCCAACTATGGTTGTATCGTTACTACTAGATGTTAGCTAGTCATGACACGGATGACTACAGATATGTTCATTCAATTTTAGAAGCACTGGCCTAAGCCTACCTGAATCAAAGTCTTATGATCTTGTTTCCATGGTCCATAACAATACGATCACTATTACAAGGACTCAATTCCTATGATCGCTCACTTCCCTATCCTCTGCAGAGCTACTAACAATCAGAAAAAGTATATTCCTTTATATTGCATAAACGTAAAGAAGAGAAACATACCATCAATGCTGATGTTCCAACATCAAGACAATACAACCAAAACAAATGATCATCAGGCGCCAGAAAATCATGAACTCTATTGATTGTTCCAAAAGTCCAAGATCCTATCAGGATTAGTGGATAGTACCCCCATCTATTCATAGCCTGTAGCCAAATAAAAAGCGTAAGAAATCAATTACTTTCAAATTTTCTATGATCAGAGATTAGATTGTAATTTGAGTATAGGTGACTGAAAAGCTCAGAAAGTTACTCAGATGATAGATATAACATTCTTCTATAAATAACACAAAATGAGGGTATTCACAGGTTATGATATGTTGTCTTCAGACTGAAGATGGTAAATGATAAAAGACCCCCTAGAACTTTTAATCTTCTTCAGGTTTAACTAAGTTTTACACAGGCAATATCTATTTCTCTAGTAGCTATACTGTGTTGCTTCACATCTGCTATTAGAAGATGGCAGAGACACTTGAGCATTATCTGTAAGGGTACTGTACACATTCATAAGAAAATAATTAAGGAAAATAATTCTTAATTATTCATTTGGAAAATCTCACATTTTGCAAAGAATGTAGCATAACAAGATTTGCTGTAGCTTTGAAAACTTATTCTAAAATGCCACCTACATAAATCTGAGGCCATTTATATTTATTTTTGACTTTCCAACTTGTATCTATATCTGTAATTTTAGAAAAAAAGGTGAGGCAGAAGGCTGGCCTACTGGTGTGGTTTGTGGGTCGAATCCTAATCTGCCCACTCAGAAATGCTTTCCATACCGGACATAACAGACACAATTCTTCATAAAACGTTGCTAAGTTAAACTTTTCTAGGAAATAGGTGGGAGATCTTCTTTGCTTGCCAACATTTAACCAAAAGACATTGTTATATAGTAACACTAACTTCAACTTACTTTAACATCTGCTTTGACCTCCACTTGACGTTGTCGATCAGACATTTCGACAGCCATCTGTGTTTGAATAGCAAGTTCTTTATTGTGGCCAAATCTTAGCACGAAATGCTTAGACTTAAGATCCAAATAATAAAGACAAATTGGCCGTAATGTAACTGACAGCAACAGAAACTACACCAATGCCCAATTTTACTAAAACAATAACATCCCTAGTCACTACAGTCATTGAAAATATAAGCATGTTTCACCCCTGGTATTTGGACTTGGCATTCTTCCCTAGAATTTGCAATCAGTAAAATATAATCAAAGAATTCACCCTGTCCTTCATATTCTTCTCGATTTTCCATTGTTCTTAAAGCACCTGATATAATGCTTCATGATTAAATTCACATTTGACTGGCTTTATGATTTGAGAAAAAGACATGAGGAACTGCTTACCCGTGTTGCATAGTTTAGCATCCTAATGACTTGAAAGTATATCACACCATTAAAAATAATTGCTCCCCACAAAGGGACATAGAATGTTGAGAAACGGACTACCTGTATAATGCATCATTATAATATAATGAGATTCGACATATTAATGATCAGAGGTGGCACCACTCATGCTTAAGATAGATGTGAAAATAGAAACGAATGCCACTATTACAGCTACTTTGGATGATACAAAATAAATTTGAGAACTGTTAAGGAGAAGATCTTCTGCTTCAAGGCAGATTTTACACATTAAATATATTACTGTTCTTGACAATGTCCAGTCTTCTATTGAGACGACATCAAATGAGTATTTTAAAGAGCATAGTACCTTCGCAGCAGTAGTTTCATTCTTTAACCAACACCAGGCGCCTGCTTCTCCATAATCATTTCCAATAGAAGGAATGATTGTTAAAATCAAAGAGGTACCTGAGAAAAATACCATTACAATCCAAAAAAATGAATATAAATTGAAGTCAGAATAATATCTCTTGCTACACAGCAGACAAATAGAGTATTTAGAATGAGCGGCAATCAAATAATGGAGCAAATCCCTCTATGATCATGTGTACGTATGCTCAATGGACCACTTTCCAGATTCATAAAAACACTGATGGATCTTGCTCAGAATATATTTTTACAATCAAAATTATGAGCATAAGAATGAATGGATCAAAATATTCCATGCTTTATTTAAAAGAACAACTTCCTTGTGAAGTGTTACACCTTTTTTGTGAACAAAGTATCCCATTCGCCTACTTCAAAGCATATGATGAAAAGGAAAATGTTTTCATTCCGACTATATGCAGAAGCAAAATAACTATCAAAGCATGTGAGAGAACCAAAAGCTATTGACCAAGAGATTGTATGCAACCATTAGAGTTACTGCAGTCTAACCTTCATACGCACTACTTTTGAGTTTTTAGACAATGAAAATTGTTTGTAAAATGGTCAAATAATGCATACCCCATACATATAAATGGAATATTGGGCCAAGTTCTTCAACATCAGTCTTGTGTTTAACGACAGTTCGGTGAAGAGTGAATGCAATTGTAGTAGTCCAAAGGAAAGATGCCACAGAAAAGAATTGTGTCGTGTACCCTTGAACATAACAAAGAAATCCCTTTCCTGGATCCCTGAAGCAAATCCCACAGCTCAAAATTTACAAGCATTGAATCATGTGTATCCAGAATAAAACTTATACATGTTAACACCCTAGAAGGACTAAAAACATCCATGGTGTGAAACAGTAACATATGGCCTTGGCAAAATTTATATAATTCGGTTTGACCATCAGTAGTTATGACTCATCGTTACAAAAGAACGTGCCAGTTCATATCATCAATGCTTCTTTACTCCCAATTTCAAATATGTCTATATTAATTAGATTAAAAGGCACAGATTTGTGCTTGGAAGGTATATAGTCTTTCAACAGCCCTGAATGTCAATTATTGTTGAAATTTAATCTATTTGATGTAAATTAAAAAAATGAGCTGAATCCATTGTTCCAGTTGTAAGAATCGAAGAGTTATCAAGAGGACAGTAGGTCAGGAAAAGTTTCGTACTAAAATATCCAAAAAATGAAATAAACAACTTTACATACTCATACAATGTTTTCCGGCAACTTATAAGGCAATTTTCAATAACAATGCAATAATCAGAAATACACTTACCCTAGAAGGTTAGCTAAGCTGCCAAGCAGGTCCTGTCATGGTCCACGTTGATCCACATGTACCAACAAAGCAAACAAGACAAATGTCAAGTTCTATGATTGTCTTTGTATGTTAATCTTTGTGTTCCAATCACTTCTTTTTTAAGAGGTAATAAGTTTGCCTACTACTTAAAATTTTCACAGAATTTTGCAGCTCATAAAGAAGCTGTTTATAACAAATCGTTTAACAAAGTTTGTAATTCACAAATGCTGTAACACAAGAATTTAAACAAAGAAATACCAGTAATGCTGTTAACTAACTCCATGCTCTACCAGGAATGTCCAACAATAGAATTAACAGGATATTATTTTGCTTGACTTTTGATCTCAGATATTTCTTCAAGTAAATAAATGTCCAGTTTCTGATTTATCTTAGTTCAATCAATTCCATTTCTAAAGCCTTGTATGTGTGAGCGTAAAAACAATTACAGCCAATAGAATAGTTTTTTCTCTGTTATATCTTTAAAAGATCATTCCTCTAGTCATACTTCCAACCTGCTATCTTTCACAATGCTGCATTAGAATTGCAGCAGAATTTTCAAATAATTCTGTAACAATTGTGTTTCCTTTCCAAATATTTCCAGTCAGTACTCTCAAAAATATGAACAGGATTTTAGGCTGCTTTTTTCCTGGGCATATCACAGATTTCATTCATAAAATAATGAAAACACGAAAATGCAAAATTAAATACCAATTCAAACCGACTGACTGTACTTCCTTACAAAAAAAATAGAGATCCTGCGAGAAGCAGCAAAAATAAAGAGTTCGGCTCTATCATACAAAAGGTTTCTCTCAATTTCCGTGAACTTGATAAGTAGGACAATAATGAGTTAGAATCTGCAATGAATGAAGCTGGACAATGTCGGATCTGGCCAATTAATACAGTTCGCCAGAACTTGTTTAATTCGAAAAAAAGATTAGGCTAAAATTTAGGATCGAACACCATTACTACAACAGAAGTGTTACAGGTTCCCATCATGTGGTGTTCCCGTTCGCAAAAAGAAACCAAACTACTAATAGTAATTTGTTAATAGTAATTTTTCAGTCAACAAAGCATGTGAACATTATTGTACCGTTTAGTTCCATTGTAAACTCTACTAACAGCATACAAGTTCAAACGATTTCCATCCACGAACAAGTTCAGAAACAGACGATCCAAACATCAGCCGCATTTTGAAGAATAATGCGGCATTTTTTCACGGCAGATCGCTCACGATTGTAGAAAATTCCTCCAAAAATCATTTATTTCTGTGCGATTATGTTCCCATTCTAAATATTTAGCGTCCGCAAGTGGATAAACTTTCCTGTTTTTTTAGAGGCACATCGATGGAGAGAACTTACGGAGAGAGACAGGTAAAAGATGAGCTCAAAGGAGAACTTCCGGAGCTCTTTGAAGAGGAGGTAGCACAAGATGATGAAACCGGATCCAGCGAAAGAGAGAGCGGAAGCGAAGACGTTGATTTCGGTGAGCGTCTGTGTCTGAGCTTGGCTCAGACCAGTGATCATGATCGATGGGGGAAGCCCTGAGATTCGTGTCGGAGGAGCACGAGCAGACGTACGAGCAAGACGAGACGGTCCCCGAGCTTCTTTCTTGGCTACGCAGAAGAGAAATGGGAATTTCCTCTAATTCGCATCGCTACCCCTTCTCAGAAACGAATTACGAAGATTGCCCCTCTCTCTTCCCGTCTGATTTTGAGCCACCAGAGTTCGAATCTCACCAGAACCGTTTTTTTTTGTTTCTTTCAGCTTAACACACACCATTTCTTTTTTTTGTCACTGTAACTGGACATTTTATAAGTACTAGATATAACCAAAGGTTTATAAATTCATTCTCAGTGGCGTGTAACTTGGATTTTTTTTATCTGTACAGTATTTCATGCCCTTGGTTCGTTTCGGAATTGAATCGCATGCATTCAATAAGCTTATGGGCTCAGATTTGAGCCGCCAGAGTTCGAATCTCACTAGAATCGTTCTTTTGTTCTTTCAGCTTAACACACACTATTTCTTTTTTGTCACTAAAACTGGCCATTTTTATAAGCAATGGATATAGCCAAAGGGTTATAAATTCATTATTAGCAGCGTGTAACTCGGATTTTATTTATTTGTACAGTATTTCATGCCCCTCATCCGTTCCAGAATTGAATCGCATGCGCTCATTGATGTTATGGGATGAGATTTGAGCCGCCAGAGTTGGAATCTCACCATAACCATTTTATATTATACAGCTTAACGCACCATTTTTTTTTGTCACTATAACTGGCCATTGATAAGTACTAGATATAACCAAAGGGTTATAAATTTATTATCAACGTGTAACTCGGATTTTATTTATCTGTACAGTATTTCATGCCCCTGATCCATTCTGGAATTGAATTGCATGCGTTTACTGATGTTATGGGATCATATTCGAGCCACCAGAGTTCGGATCTCACTAGAACCATTTTTTTGTTCTTTCAGCTTTACAAAACCATTTCTTTTTTGTCACTATAATTGGCCATTTATAAGTACTAGAGTTAACCATAGGGTTATAAGTTCATTATCAGTGCGTAACTCGGATTTTTTTATCTGTGCAGTATTTCATGCCCTTGACCCGCTTCAAAATCGAATCGCATGCATTCAGTAATGTTATGGGATCAGATATGAGCCATCAAGGTTTGAATCCCGTCGGAACCACTTTTTGTTGTTTCAAATAATATATCATTTCTTTTTTGTCGTTGTAACTGGCTAATAGAGACCATTTGTAGTACTAGATATAACCAAGGGGTTAATAATTCATTATCAGCCAATAACTTCGAATTGATCTGAACAATATTTCAGGCCCTCAATCCGTTTTAGAATTGAATCTCATGCATTCATTAATATTATGGGATCAGATTCGAGCCACCAGAACATCTTGCCAAAACCGTTTTTGTTCTTTCAACTAATAGACCATTTCTTTTTTGTCACTATAATTGGCTAATAGACACCATTTGTAGTACTATATATAAGTAAAGGGTTAATAATTGATTATCAGCCTATAACTCGGAATTGTTCTGTACAGTACTTTGTGCGCTTGATCCGTTTCGGAATTGAAAATCATGCATTAGTTATTGTTATGGGATCAGATTTGAGCCACTAGGGTTTGAATCCCACCAGAACCATTTTATGTTTCTTTCAGCTAATAGACCATTTCTTTTTTGTCATTGTAACTAGCTAATAGACCATTTGTAATGTTAGATATAATCAGGGGTTATAAATTCCTTATCTGCAAATTCATTATTTGCTAATCCATGCACCTGTAGAAATTAAAAGATGATTCGTGAGCTAACTCGATTGACCTGGCCCACAAATCTTTATTCGATTGTATATTATTTGACATCAAGCATGATTAAATTAACTAATCACTAAATCAATGTATGCCAAATAACCAAGTTTGAAGTAACAAATGAATTGAGCCGCAGAACATATGAAACCATGATCACTTGATTAGCAATAATCGAATGATACAATCAAATCGAGGCAGCATTATAAGGAATTATTAAGAGATTGCAAGATGCAATTGATCCGGAATTTGAAATCAATAGAAGGAACGATCCAAGTCTGTCCAGTGCCGAGAATTGTGCCGCAAGTTCGCACTAAGAACAAAGTTTTCGAATCAGGGGGACCGATTCCATATTCTCTAGGCAGTTTTTAGGTTTACATGCATAAATTTTGCCCAAAGCCCACTTCAGCAGAGATAGATGAACACATAATCATCGAGAACTAAGCTAGTCGGAAGAGATGTCACGAGAGACTTTGAAAGGGGGTTTAGGATTCGGGGCTCAACCCCTAAACCCGAAATCCTAAACCCTAAACCAATGTTTACAAGCGGAATCATGAGCTCCGATGAGCCTTCGAGGCGCATAAAAACATCGCCAGGAAAGGCGGAATCATTACGAATATGGTGGCGTTCAGATGATGTTCGTAACAAGCTGATCATATAGCCTTAAACCAGGAGCTTACAGGCGGAATCAAGAGCCAACAGGCAGAGTCATCGTGTAATGGTGGCATTCCGATCGGATCATATAACCCTAGGGCCTAAGCCCTTTTAAACACATTCCGAGATGCCAACGCTAGTAGCGTAATTCAAAGAAAGACAAAGGGAGCTTTTCAAGAAGCCGGAATCATCGCGAACACGGTGGCGTTCCGATGATGATCGTAACAAGCTGATCATATAACCCTAAACCCTAAACCCTAAACCCTAAACCCTAACCCAGGAGCTTACGGGCGGAATCGGGAGCTTACAGGGGCAGAATCATCGTGCAATGGTGGCGCTCCGATCCGATCATACAATTCTCGCGCCTGAGCCCTCGTTAAAACACGTTCCGAGATTCCAGTTCCGAGATTCCCAGAGATTCCGAGATTCAAAGAAAGACAAAGGGAGTTTTTTTTTTTCAACTACGGCCGCTGGGCTCAGCAGCTTCCCCGGGACGGCAGCCACGTGTCAGCCACGTGTCAGCCACGTGTTGCGTTTCCCGCCTCCACGTGTCACCGCCGCACGTGCACAGGTGTCGCGCTCGCCGCACACTCTCTCTCATCTCTCTACGCTCAAACCGACGACGACAACGACGCCTTCCTCCCCCATAAAACCCTAATCCTTCCCTGAGAGCAAAAACCCTAAGCTCGAAGCAGAAGCAGAATCAGAAGCAGAAGAAGCAGAAGGGAGGAAGGAAGGGAAGCGCTCTCAGAAGAAAGAAGACGTCGGGACACCTCGCAAGCGATCGATCATGCATTCTCAGCAGATGTCCTCTCTTTCCGTGCCAGGTATTTCTTTCAATCGTGCTCGATCCTTTCTACTTGTTGTTTTTTGTCATCGCGCGCTCTCAGGAGGCGTCGATCATACCTCGCCACCGATCATGATGCGTTCGCAGCACATTTTCCGTCTTTAATCTGCGGCTGTTTTTCATTTACCTACTTGGATCCGCCACTTCTCGCGCTTCACTTCTTCCACGTGCTTTTTTCTTTTGCTGCTTGTGTGGATTGACGTGCCTCTAATGCCGTGGTTTCTCCTGCGTCCACTTTCATGTTTCGTGATTCGTCGAGGAAGCCTCGTGTTATTGTTTTTCCGTTCTTTGCTAACTGAATTTATGCCCCTACCAGGCTTGCTGTAGAAATCGATACCGGCCCACAAGCGATCATGCATTCTCAGCAAATGTCCCTCTCTCTTGCTGCAGCTAATTTCATCGATCTTGATACTTCGTTTCCTTTTTTTCCCCAGTACTGCTCGTCGCCACTTCCATTTTTTTTATTGCCTGTGTGTGGATTAACGTTTTTCCATTGCCATGGTTTATTGTTTTTCTTCCTCTGGTTATTGTATTTTTATGCCCATGGATTGTTCTATTCACTCAACAGTTTCATGATTTGTTTCATTATTGATGACAACATACATTCCCAGTTCTATTTTTTTATCGCTCAAGATCATGCTCGTCCTAAATTTTGCTTGTTTTCATCTCTTTTTTCTTTCATCGGAATGAATTGTCTCTTTGAACTTCTACTTATCGAGATATCTGCTCTATAAACCTGAAGGATCTGTAGTAATATGGGATAATATTTGTGTTTATGAACGGTGCTTCCCATGGATTACTGATCTGCTAATTAGACGTGAGGAGTCCGAGGTCGTATCATGTGTCATTTATAGAAAATCTGCCGCTAACATTTTAAGTTCTATGCCGTGTGAAATGAAATCAAGATTTTGTAAATAGAGAATCACGTTTTACTGATACAGAGGAGAGGCGAGATGAGCAAGGGTATGGAGTGACTGGTCACACGGGCCATGAGCATCAATTGACAGGCATGCCTGTTGATGAGGTCCCTGAACACGGCCATAAGAAACCAGTTCTAGATTTAGTCAAGGATAAGGTGACAGACAAGGTGAAGAAACTTAAGTCTAAAATCAGTAAGCACAGGCATGGTGATCATCACGACTCCTATGAATATACTTCTGGTACTGAAGAAGAGGAGATCGGGAGCCCTATCCAGAGCCCCCTCCAGCATCGTGATCAGGTTTTTGATTCCCTTTATGATACTGTCTTTCATCTCTAGTGATCAAATTACTTATATACCACTCCAGTATCGTGATCAGGTTTTTTATTCCCTTTATTGATATCATCTTTCATCTCCAGTGATCAAATTACCTTTAATTGTTTTACAGAGTGATATGAGCTCTTTTCAAGCCGTTAGGATTTCTGTAACAGCCACTGTTAAATAGGCATACCATGTCTGCTATTTGTACATAGTATGGAAGAGGTTAACAACTTAGTATAATCACATGAAGTTGATAAAATATTTTTGCATGACAGGTGGGTGAACAGATTGTTCGAGGTGATGGACAAGGTATGTTTTCTTAGGTTGGGCGTCCAGTTGATTTCTAGTTGTATCGAGGATGAGAGTTGATTTTAAGACTTATAAGATGATTTTAAAACTTAATAAGAATGGTTTTGGGGTGGTCTTTCTGGGTGATAGTTTGCTGGTGGTTTTTATGGGCATATGTAGTTATATAACTAGTTTTTGAGGGCATGATCTCTACGAGGAACTTCTAGGTCTTCTAGATTCAACTTCTCTGGATGGATTATTCTTTGACTTATGTGTAAAGGAACATCTGTGATTCGCCGGCCCTTGGAAGGAGCATCATTGATACCAGACCCCAATGCAGTGAGTGTAGGATCGGGAATTGGTGTGCACCAGGCGTTTGGTAAGCCAACTTTAGTTGGCTCGGAGCAGTTGCACGAGCAAGTGCCGTCTGCAGCAGGTGATAATTGGTTTCGTACTTGCTCTTAGTGCGTATCTTTCCATTATTTTCTTTCCTACTTACCAACCTTTCTGTATGGATATTCCTGGTTCTTTGAACCTGACATTAGAGGTTCTTATCTCCTTTTTTAGGATTAGTTTGCTTTACTCATTTGACATTTTTGGCCTTGTAAGCTTATCCCTGTGATTTGCTTTCCAAACAGGTTATATCTTTTTTCAAAGCCAACCTCAGCATTTTTTGACTTTCCATGTGATTTGCTTTCTAAACAATTCTCTAACCGGAAGCTTTTTGTTTTTTTTAAAGGCCAAACCTCTGCTGGTGTGACACCCTATCTTGCAGCTCATGGATTTGGAGGGAAAAGTCCTGAACAGGAACAACACGTTAGTCCCCAGACGGTAACATAGAAAAAAAATCTTCCTACTTCTTTCTAGTGGTATAATAAAATTTTCAGGAATCTGATGGGAGTTCATATTTTATCAGATACTGATAGTTGTTTAATATGGTAATGCTGAGCGTGGCCAACATATATTGATAATTAGTAATTTAATATGGTTATTCTGAGCGTGACCCAACATAATTAATGTTGTGGTAGAGCGACATATTTGTTATGTCATTGTTGTGCGTAATGGTTCCATCTCCATATTCTCAATGGCCACCTTGTTCTTCTAATGTAGGGATTAGAAGCTGTTCCTGGGAAGTTTCATGGAGACAAAAATAGAGCTGAAATATCTAAGAAGATAGAATCCTCGGAAACCTCGGATATATTTGCACAAGACACCGGTGTAACACAGAAACAAGAGAGTGAAACTCAATCAGCAGATAAACCCAAAGAAACTGAGAAGCCAGCTGAAATTCCTCAGATGACAGAATCCTTGGAAGCAGCGCATGGTACTGGTGGTGAAACTCTAAAGGAAGAGGATAAAACGAGTAAGAATGATGAGAATGTAGATACTGGGGTCGTAGGTAAGGAACGTGTTTCGAGCAAACCAATTGAGCAATCAAATGCAGATAAGAAGCCAATGACTACTAGAGCTGTTGACACGATGATAAGTTTTAAAGATGCATTGGCTTCAAAATTTGGATATGGTCCAAAAGCTTCTCCGAAAGGTGATGAAGTTTCACCCATGGAGATTGATGTTAGCGAACAGAATGTGAATGTTTCCCCAAGCCACGAGAAGTCTTATACTGAAAAGCTGCAAGAGACGGCTGGTGAGGCAAAGGATACAGTGGTAACAGGAATGCATATAGTGCAAGAGACTTTCGTTGAAGCGAAAGATGTACTAGCATCAAAAGTAGGGTCACATGGGAGCAAAGAGGAAGGTGATGCAGGGAAGAGTAGCATTGTATCAAGGCAAGAAGAGCATACTGCAACTGCAGCAACCCCACGTTTCCATCCTGGAGATGAGGATAGAGCATTGTCTCAGCTGATCACTGAGAAGCTAACCTTGGGTGCTACGACACTGAAGGACAAGCTGATGAGGCCTTTCGGGATCAAGTCCAAACCAACTACACCTACTAGCACAGCTCAACAGCCTCCCCCTGCGCTATCTCATGCTTTGAGTGAAGAAAAGCCTGTTACAGCATCTGAAGGTGAGAAAGAGCAACAAGGGCAACAAGGGTTGGTTGGGAAGGCAAGAGAAGCTGTTGGCTCCATGGTCGCACCAGTGACATCACCATCTACACCGAGTGCATCTGAGCAGCCTCCTCCTGCATTATCTCATGCTTTGGGCGAGGAAAAGCCTGTTGCAGAATCCGAAGGTGAGAAAGAGCAACATCAGGGGTTGGTTGGGAAAGCAAGAGAAGCTGTTGGCTCCATGCTCGCACCAGTGACATCACATTTGTCTGCATCATCTAACGAAGATAAACAAGTCACAGAAGAGGAGGGAGGTGACAAAGGCCAACAAGGGATGATTGGGAAGGTGAGTGAAACAATCAGTTCCATGCTTACACCTCATGGCAAACTCGAAGAATCGCATTCGTCTACATCATCTCACGAAGAAAAACAAGTCATGGAAGAGGAGGGAGGTGACAGAGGCCAACAAGGGGTGATTGGGAAGGTGAGTGAAACTATCAGTTCCATGCTTACACCTCATGGCAAAGGTGAAGAATCACATTCTTCTACATCATCTCTCGAAGAGAAACAAGTCACAGAGGAGGGAGGTGACGAAGGCAAACAAGGGGTGATTGGGAAGGTGAGTGAATCTATCAGTTACATGCTTACACCTCACGGCAAAGGTGAAGAATCACATACTATGGAGCCGAGTGGGGAAAAAGAGCAACAAGGGTTGGTTGGTAGAGCAAGCGAAATTATACACTCCATGCTTGGGGAAACTCCTCATACAGCAAGTGAAGAAATGCAAGAAGTCAAGTCTGGAGGTGATAAACGCGAAACTGCTCATGTTGTGCCTAGTCAAACTCCAAGTGAAGAAAAGCAAGTCAACTCCGGAGGTGAAATGCTTGGCAAAGCAAGCGAAATGATTCATTCCACTCCAAAAACAGAGAAGCCAGATGAAAGTGGAGTTTGTAGCGTCGAAATGCATTGACTGAATCGATATTGAGTTACAAAGTGGTACAAATCTGAGACATGTATATAACTATAATAAGCATTTTCATCTGATTGCAGTTGCTAGGTAGTATATGAGGATCTACACTAAAGCAAAGCCATCCTTCTTTTGGTAAGGCTGATGTATGGCTAAGGCAAGCTATATATTGATAGAACTTCCGTTGTGTGCAGACAATAATTTTTCGTGGAATGCATGTACATAAATGTGTTCAAATTTAATGGTGTTATCAAGTGAATCCTATGTCTTATTGCTGATCTGATCCTTCCAAATTTAGAATTTGTTCCTACACTATTTTGTAGTTGCATGGGGCTGATTTGATCCTTGCAAGAACTACATCTTTCTAATTATTCAGTTGGGTCAAGGAAGTGTACGATGTGATTGATATATACAATTCTTAGATTTATTGTTAGATTTACCGACATTGTGGCAAGATGATTATTTCACATCTTCTCCAATCATAGATTTACTTGGCAATGACTAAACGCGAGTGGCAAGCTTTTTCCTACAGAAATCGAAGAGCGAACAAATACCATCCTAGGCCTTTTTTTGTGCCATTTGATGACTATTAACTGAGGTGGAATAAGAATAGAAGGTATGAAGTATGATCACGGATGGTGGCAGATCTCACAATGAAACATGAATTGTGGCTTGTCATGGTCTTCGTTTAGGAGTTTCGATTATTTGAAAGAGTTGTGGGCTAGCTCTAAACAACTGCTTCTTTTGCACGATTCAAGCGGAAGATCTTACAACGTAACATGAATTGTGGCTTGTCATGCTCGTGGCTTCTTTGTCTCTCATCGCTCGCCAAATTTGGCAGGTCTTGGGCCTTGGTGGTATTTGCTGGCAAGACTGGAAAGAATTAGAGTTGGAAATCCTGTTTCCGTTAAAATCAGATAGACGGGGAATCACATGGTGATTATCGATTAGAAATCATCCCCAATCATGT
Source organism: Azolla pinnata (assembly GCA_037176905.1). NCBI lineage: Eukaryota > Viridiplantae > Streptophyta > Polypodiopsida > Salviniales > Salviniaceae > Azolla > Azolla pinnata. Next base: position 114,195 of record JBBBWG010029754.1, read on the forward strand.
TTCTATTAAAATCAAACAGATGATGAATCGCATGGTGATCAGAATATCATCCCCAATCATGTTTCCGTTAAGATCAAACAGACGACGAATCACATGCTGATCATCAATCAGACTATCATCCCCACAATCCTTATCCTTTGGAAATTGATGGATCAACCAGAGAGCGTGCCCTCATTGCGATGTGATTTCATGGCTTAAACACGGAAGCAAAGATCAGCCTCGACTGAGCTGATAATCGTCTGTAACTGATTATATATGGCATCACTAATGACGAGCCCATAGGCCCAACAATTGAACCTTTTATAAAATGTCTCGCCTTTAGATACTCTCCATTACACTAATCCATATGTCATTAGCACTAATCTCAAGCCATTAGCACTAAGCCCAAGGTCATTAGCACTAATCCCTGGGCAATTTTGCATTAATGAATCGAAGATTACTCTTCATAATTTGAGCCCTTTTGTTTTGTTTTGAAATGAAACAAAACCCCGCTCTTTCTCTTTCTCTCTTTCTCAGAGCGACAAGACTGAGCGCCGCAGAGAGGAATGACGTTTCCTTTCCTCCGCCATAGCTAGCTAGGGTTTCCTTCCTTCCTTCCTTCCTTTCTCCGTTCGCTTCTTCTTTGCTTTCCTTCCTTCTTGCTCGGAATAGAAGAACCATTTCAAACATCTTCCTTCCTTCACCACCACCGTCATCATCATCATCTTCTTCTTCTTCGTGATGGTTAGAACCCCTACATTGCAGTCACATGAACCATACGTCTCCATTTTGCAGCTTGCTTCGCACCTTAACGTAATCTGCAGAGCTCTAAGCTTCGTCTGCAAGAAGTGAAGAAGAAGCAGAAGAGAAGAAGAAGAAGAAGCAGAAGCAGAAGAAGCAGAAGAAGAAGAAGAAGAAGAAGAAGAAGAAGAAGAAGAAGTTCTTCAACAACAACGACGACGACAATGAAATTGGCGTTCAAGCCAAGGTTTAAGACGTTATAGAAAGGTAAATATTCTGTGATAATGTATGGCCGCAAGAAGAGAAGAATTAAGAAAACTCAAAAGAACAAATACAAGTATCTTATTCTTGCTCTAAAATAGACAGGAAAATTCAAAGCTGCCAGCTCATTTTTCTGCCGTCTGCTGAGAAGAAAAGAGTAAACAACGACTCAAACAACAAGACACGATCTATGCATCAAGAAACATAAACTTGGTGATTGTAGGGCGTAGGAAGTTTCAGAAGCCGAGATAGTGTAAACAAGAAACTTTTTTAGCCAGAAATTAACGCACAATAAGAGGATATTGCACCAAGAAAAGTAATAATTATTGAAGAAGAAGAAGAAGAAGAAGA
>JBBBWG010029755.1:0-51794 GCA_037176905.1 Azolla pinnata
CCCCTTACAGTCCCAATATTGTATGTAAAGATACAATCACTCACTTGCTTATGTACACTTCCCCTGTTGATCCTATCACACTAGGACCCAATGCCTTTGGAGTGGTAGGATCGCATGACAGTAACGATATTGGATGTAATGCAAGAAAAAAAGCTGTACAGCGAATTCGTTATCGTCCACCTGCTGCCTCCGCAGCTCGTTGCCTTATCATTTCATTAACTGCAGCTCGGCGGCGGGATTCTTGCTGTAGCTGTGCCCTTCGTAAATGCTTTCTTAAATCCCTGGACAAAAAACAAATGAAAATGTTTTGTATATATACTCGACTACCACTGTTGCCATAACTGTTCGCCAGCATACAGATCCTTTTTGGTAAAGATCCCAGAGGTAGATTTTGTTGTGTTTCAGGTATTATCATTAAAGCCAAAGGAATGTATAGTAGGAACTTACATGCACCGAGGCACACTGCATGGCGTGTCTTTGCATGATCGAGCATGAGCTGTAAGAAGGAACCACATCCTTTTGCAAATAGAGCAACCGCCAGTGGCTCTTTTTGTACATGAAAAACCGTGTCTAAACAGTTCTTTCATGTTTCTGCATTTCTCATACGTGCATGCCCCATCGCGACATTTTGAAGCATGCACAAGCACATCTAGCATTATTCGCAGCTACACATTAAAACAAAAAATAAAAAGGAAAGATTTAACAAGTGATCTCCCAGTGTTAGAACCGGCACTGTATTAGAAAGAATACTGAAATCTAAAGCCAATTTTTTATATCATGTAGACGAACCCACCTGATGCATCCGTTGTTTCGCACTTTCACTGGTTGGATCGGCTGTGATAGTGCGAACTACAAACTTGTGAGGGTGCCTTTGTGCCTCTCCGCTTGAATAGCAACTGGTACAGATATCGTAATCTGGGCAAGTTTTGCACTTCCATCCTTGACCAGCATCCAGCTCAGTGTGACAAATAGTGCAGGATGTGACGAAGGCAGGTGCACTTGGATTATGCAGATGGTACAATATCATCATAGAAGAATGTTTAGCCCGGCGGAGAGTATCATATTGATACTGATTCCCCTGACAGAGACTGAGGAAAGCTTGACGGTTGTCAAAATATTCACTTTCCATTATTTCATCTTTGTCAACGGTATCTACAGGGATACCTTGCACTTCCTCCTGATGGGACAGAATTACATCATATCAGATTTTCAAACACATTCACAAGGAAAACTTGAAATTTCACTGCTGAGTTTGCATTCTATCGCTTCCTACTGTTTTTTTCATACTTACCGCAATCAATGCATGACACTCTTTCTTGCCGAATGGATGTCTCTCATCATCAGTAAGCTTTTGATGTTCTTCAAAACAGCTGCCAAACACAAATCCCATTTATAAAGCAATAACATAAACACTGAAAAAACTCCGAATAGCTCAAAAAACAGTATTAGTAATCTATATGCAAGGAAGTGACCGTCAATCTGGTAGGAATCACTTCATATTTGATAATTCAGTACCACTTCAGACTTGATAATTCAATACTACTTCAAAGTGTAACACTTTCAGATGTCTTACCGAACACAGAGCTGAAAATTATCCCCACACTGTTGGCAGAACCATCGATAGTCTGAGATAATGAAATTCCGACAGCGTGAACAAGAATGGTGCATATGAACCATAATAAAATCTTCTTTCATAGCAGAAATTGATTGCCCCAACTGATATAAACAAACATAAGATTCCTTAGACAAGATGGAATAAAAGAAGTGCCTTCTAGGAAAAGCAGAACTTCACAATTACAACGTGTCATGTTTCATTCATCACCTTTTGCATAAGTTGAAGATCCTTAGACATATTTCCCCCAATATCGGCTTGCGTGGATGTCTTGGTTGTCCTCTTCATGGCCACCTTCTTCGTTTTACCTTTCCTAAGGGTGTGAAGGCCTTCCTCCACTTCTTGTATCTGCTGAAGAATGTCTTCTGCAGCCCCTGGTAAATAGTCTCCATCAAAATAGGGGAGGCGGGTAGCTGTTATTTGTGCTTTACACTCTGCATTTGCTGTGAAATAGTAGTCGTATAGATTCTTGCTACCAGTCACAATATTTTCTTTCTTTGCTTTAGCGATCATATTGACATACCTAATCCCAATAGTAAACATGAAATCAGAAATTAATAATGCAGGGAAATCATATGTTGTAATTTTTACAAGTTTAATAGGTCACCATTCACGAAGCTTATCCGTTTTTGGAGTCTTCTGAATCTCAGGATGACAATAAAGAATATAGTCATCCCCTTTTAGAGGAGGACATGCCCAAATATAACAGCTGCTGAAACCTCTTTTTTTGCAGTAGTCCAAATAGGCGATCTGAAGCCATTCAAATTCATCCTCAGGATTCAGGAACAAGGGATAATGCTTCTTTCAGCATTGACATGCAAATTGCACGATGCAAATGTGGACATAGGAAAGAATGGGACAGATTTTAAGACAAAATAATTCCCTACAATAACAGAATACCGAACAAAAAATAGTGTGATTCCACGCAAATATGAAGATGTCTGTACAAGAGTAATTGAACTTGAGAAGTAACAGAATAGATATCTCTGAATCCTGCGTTAATCCCCAAGGTACTATGCAGGCTATCTACGACTTCTACTATGGCATTGAGTAATCAATGTAAAAAAATCAAGTTATGCTATAAGAAAACGCCCAATGTTAATTAGGTTATCTGAAATCTAAGTTACAAAAGTACAGTAAGAAGAACACGGTCATGTTGGAGTATCTTAATTGTACTTCCACTAAACATTTCCTGCCACTATGATAATAAAGGATAGATTGAAGGATATGTACATGTAAGATTAAAGATTATGCTGAGTATCACTGTAGAATGAAGAAACTATGCAGATCTATATATCAAAGTTGTGGGTTAATGATTTCATAGGACAAATTTATGGCAAAAATACTCATTTTTTCATTTATGGAAAATCAATCACAAAGCAGTGAGGCATCCAACAAGTCCAAGATTAATAGTGGATTATTATAAGTAAGCCAATCCTTAGCTTTCAGATATCTGCAACTGTACTTGCATGAAAAGGGCAGAAATTCGCCTACATGATCAAGCTGAATACTGCACCTTATAATTTTGCTTCGTTTTTTAGAATAACAGGTATGAATATGAATAAAATGTTATTTGCTTTAAAAGTGGCGAATGCATAAAGATTGCTTTAATAAGAAGAAGCTACCACTGTTTTTTCTTCACTAACATTTTGCAATAAATTGAGATGATTTAAATGCATTCAACGTAAAGTGTACTTCTTAACAATATACAGCATCAGAGCAGACATTAGTAACATACCATGGAAAAGAATGCTATTGTCAATCTAGGAGGATTAACATCCTTCCAGCGGTATCCTTTCAAAAAAAATAACTTACCAAAATTTCATGATACACATAGGTTCGAAGAGCTTCCCCAGTTACTGCTTTCACATCTGGTCTAAAATACTTCACAGAATCAAGATAGGAAAGGTAAACATGTCGATGATTAGGCGGAGGACTATCTGCACCAAACTCCTGAACATACATGCCAAAAAGGCACACTTCCACACCTTCAATTTTTTGAAAGAGCATCAACATCTGTAAGTCACATGATGTTCATCAGTGCAATCCTAGACAAACCTTCTTATGATATTACTGATTCATCAAAATAGAGATACCAAAGGTTGATTATATGAGCAGATACAGCTTTGGACACAAACCTTGGATTTGTATTGCAATTCTTTGGGATATTCTTGTTGGAATAATTCTAGAAATCTGGGTTTGATTTCCACTTTTTTGTCTACAGACGATATAACACGCACAACCAAACCTTCAGCAGTAGGAACCTGTCAAAATTTAAATAAATTCAGTCTGACTATTAAAACATACTTCCTTAACTTGTGCATCCTGCCAATTACCTCTTCCAGCCTTTTCCCCATAACCTTAGCGCGATCAACCCTTTCAAGTTCCAATTTTAATGCTAGTCTCTCTTCAACAAAATCACTTAGTATCGTTCGGGGCAAATCCTTGGCTCCAAGCACCGAGCTAGCAGGCCGTGGTACTCTCTCTCCCCTCTCTATTTCAGCAATACAGCACTCTGGACAAATATACTCAGACCTTTCTTTGTTGGTCCGGGCATTGAAGAGCACACATATCTGATGCTGCCATTTTTTGCATTTATCGCATTCAACCCACTGGAAAAAAGAGAGAAAGTTTTTTACTTAACTGTATTAGTAAGATATTGTGGATGATTAAATTCCATATTTAAGAGAAACATATAGTGCATCACTTAGCCCACCCCTTCTGGCCGATGTTCATCATTCTTTTTCTTTTCAAGTGAAGACTTTTGAACCTTGACGCCATCATTTTCAAGTACATCAAAACGACTATGGCAATGCCCACAGTAATTAAGACTATTATCACCACTCCCAGAGGTGTAATAAACAGCATTCCGCTTGATGCGGCACCCACATTGTGTACAGAATATTGGAATCGGATCAAATTGAAGATGCTCAACCGCACAAGCTGAGCATGCATTAGAAGACATTTGATGTTCCATAGCTTGATTCTTCTCAGCCTTTCCTTTGCTCTACATGAAAACACACAAGACTTTCACTTATGCTCACTGATGAGTATGAAAACATGAGACAACTAAAGTTCACACTATACCTGGCCTATCCATTTTCTCAGACTGGCAATATGTTGCCTGATTTGTTCTGGAGTCAAACTCTCGATGTAAGTTGTTCCTGAAAGCTTCTTTTTCACAGATTTGGTGCCCTCTGATGGAACTTCATTAGCTACAGCTAAACACTGACTTGCAGCAGCATCTTTCCTGGCCTTCATGTCTACTGGCTCTTCTGCCAGCTTTTCCGTCTCCATCTTTGTTACGAGACCACCCTGTAATACTGATCCAGCACTGACGGATGATTCTGAAGGGGACTCCACTCTAGGTGAAGGCAATACTATACTGCATTTCTCCTCGCTTACATTTTTCTCTTCAGATTCATTTACACTCACAGACAATGTTTCATGATGCATCGCTTGATCTTGCATTTCTGAAATGTTTGTAATCTTCTGTTCCTGCTGTGGCAATGTAGACTGGGGATCACAAGGGAAAACAACTTCTATTCTACTTCTCTTAACTGGGGGAGAATCCGTTTCGATCAAAGGAGCTCCACCAGCAATTTTTGCTATAGTTGCTTTAACTGGATTCTTACATGTTTTGCTTCGGGCAACACGAACACGAACTGGACCACAGACCGCACATTTGGAATCCCTACATTTATTATGATGTATGAGCAAAGATCTTGAAAGAGAACATCGAGGATTTGAGCAAGGATGACTCTGGCAGGTTGTAACATGCTTCATCATCTCACACCCAGATGCACAATGTGCTACAGAGCACTTTCCTGAATTCTTACATCTACTGACATGCCAATATAGCATTAGTAACCACTGCCGTTTCTTTATTTCGTGCAAAGGCATTTGTATATCTTTAGCTTGAGTTGGAACCGAGCTATCATCAGTGCTCACTACTTCTGATTGCCCTGTATCGGCACTGTTAGCTTGACAAATGTGCTCACTCTGCTGATCAAATGATGAAGCTTGCTGGTATCCTTTTTGCATCATCTGATGATCGGAATTCAGAAATGGTGTATTGACAATACCTTTGTCCATCCACCTTTCCTGATTCTCGAATAATTGTTGTTGCTGTAGTAAGTTGAGTTGATCTCTGTTTATCTGTAGCTGATTCTGATTAAAGAGTTGTGCATCAATCATGGTATCGTGCTCCAAAGTATCTCTAGGAAGACATTGAGACTTTACGCTCACTAAACTTGGATCAAATTCCTTGGCATTTTGTTGAGTTGGAACCAGACTGCTTCTACCTGCTTGCTGTCGCTCCTGAGAAACTGCAGAAATAGTAGGGCTATTTGGAGAAGCAGCAACCTGTGATATATCTTGCGCAGAGAAACTCTGCCTTTCTATATTAGACATACGTTGAGAAAAGTAACTGTGCGGAAGCTTCAAGTCTGCCTGTGAAGATAACCTCATGGGAAATGAATTCCCAGGCATCTGCATCAGTGCACTGGGATTGGAAATTCCAGCTGCTAAACCCACTTGCATATTTCGAGTCCCAAAATTAAATTCTGTAGAATTTGTTGCATATGTGCCATCCCTTGTGACCCCTGCACTTCAGGTTATATGTTAGCCACAACCAGACAAGGTGCTTCCAAATGCATTAAATGACAAAAAAATTTAGGCATTCTGAACAAAATAAACATCGCAAGTAATTTTTGACAATGCAATTCAAATCTGGGGAGAAACCAAATATATCATTGTATTATGCAGAAAAATGCAACGTCAAATCTGCATGAAGTTGTATCATGCTGTAAGGATGTGAATGGTAAACAAAAGGTATGTAATTTTTTGGCAGATAGTTTAACACCCAGAAAATGTGCTTTGTGAATGGTAAACAAAAGGTATGTATTTTTTTTGCAGATAGTTTAGCATCCAGAAAATGTGCTTCAATGAATATTACCAACGATAGTACTCCTTGGTTAACCAAAAGTAGGTATCACTTTATGTGATGGAATTTAAAGAAAGCATCGGAGTGAAAATGTGCCGAAGAAATTAGTTAAAACTCGAGAGACAGAGATTTTGCAGTTCTGTACCTACAATCTTATTCCATAGCTCTTAATCAGTAGTCAAAGCATTCTGTACTACCCACAGAAAAGACATGGCCATATAACACCAATAGATCATGTGCCAAGTTTGTGGAAATTTTACAAGAAATCCCAAAGACGAGATTGAAAGTTTCCCCTCCCTCCCTCCCCCCTTCTCTTTCCTCCCTCTCTCCCTCTCTCTCTTTCTCTGGAAGTAATAATTGTTCAGCATTTTTGCCTTTACCCAATCAGTGACAATGGCCAACCAACATTTTTCTGAAGTTTGTGAAACATTCTACACTTCGCAAAGGTAACATTTAGAGAACTGAGGCTAAATATGTTTCCAAAGAAATATCCTCCCAAGCACAAATACCCCAAAACAAAAATACCAAAACTATGTATTTTTTTTAAGATCAACACGGTGCCTCTTCTGATCTCATACAATGCATCATACAATTTTGGTGCCAATGGAAAAAAATTTCTGGAAATGAAGGGCTCTTTGATATCAAGCTAGTAATCTTCTACATTCTGAATTTGTATCAGTGAACATTTATTTTATTACTTTCAGATAATTATGAATAGAACTGGTTATGTAAAGCTAGTAATCCTCAATAACTATGTTGTTACGAGTCCAAACCTAGTAATCCTCAGAAGTCCAAAAACAGGGATAGTATTATATTGACCATGATCATGATTTAATGAGTTTAAATGGAAGTATCCATGATATGAACTAATTCAAATTGACATGTCAATTAATTTTAAAATCGAATCTTGCATGAGCTTTCAATCTCTTTTAAATTTCAGAAAAACTGCAGAATTAATTATTGTTACTGTTATGGACACACCTGTACCACATCTGAACCCTGGGAATTGCCCTGATATTCCTGGAGTAGGTCCTGAACCACACATTGAGTGTCGCATTTGGTCCTGATAACTCTCATCAAGTGTATTGAAACCTTGTAATGGAGTTTGCCCTACTGAGGATGTGAAAGTGTTCTGACTCATAGCAGGCAGTTGCCTAGCACCTCCAACATCATTCAAAGGAGTTGTGGGAGTACTGCCTGAATTTAGGACTCTTGTCCCAGTATGGTTAGACAGAACCCGTCCAGTCCCTACTGTTTGAAAGCTATTGTTAGCTCCAGGAATCAGAGTGATACCAGGGTATCCACCTGAGCACAGTGGAACTTCAGAAATATGAGAGGTAGGTAAAGCAGCCAACTGTGTGGCTTTTTGTCTATTTCTCCAGTGAAGTATCAGAGTGCATATTCGGCGTTCCAGAGTTTCTAGATTTCCATACTCCTCCTGTGGAAAAGAAGAAACAGATGACGATAATGCTTCAAGTCAATATTTTGCTACATTTAACCAATATCATAACCTAACCTTTGAATCAGCACTAGCGTATAATGCACTCTCCAATTCACGGGTCGAAACTGGCAATTTACTTTCGAGATTGTGCTTCTGAATGAGCCTTGCACTGCAGAAATCAGTGTAATTAAAGATAAAGAGAACTTCAAGTCAAAAGAAATAGAGTTCTCTACTGAAAAATCAAAAGACCAAGCAATGTATTATGTGAAGAAGGAAAAGGAAAAAAAACTTACATGTGGGCAAAAACTTCTCGTCTTAGATTTACATCATTGTCACTGTGCCAAGGTTTCCGCCGAGCAAGACCCTTTTGAGCAATCGTTGTCCCATTCATTAAAATCTGTGTAGCATGAGCATTCTGTGCAGTCATCTGAGCTTGATTCTGCATTTTGTTCTTCTCTGAATGAGCAATTTCTACGAATTCAATGAATGTCCTTTCCCCAAGATCATAGAACTAAAATTTGACCTGTTTTGCATAAAGAGAACTGTATTAGGGGGCAAGGCATCAAGGCTGCTGGACTTGCTGGAAATTCATTGGGTCTCAAATTGGGATTTAATTTCGTCTCTAGACAGAGCATTCTCCCTTCTTCAGAAGAAAAACTACAGACTTAAAACGAGATCAAAATAACTAATACTAAGCCTGATGAAAATGCAAACAAGTAGAAATAAACTGCAATGAAAGAGGTATGCTGAGCATTTGAGCATTGAAATGAAGGATTGTCTCACAGTGACTTGAGATTTATTCAATGCATTCCCAAAACTGAAGAGGGCAATCTTTTATCTTCCTTTGGTATACACAGAGGCAGAAATAGGAAAGAAAAAATTACTTTTTTCCATCTGAATCAAAACAGAACCAATGCATTGCATAGCTTAACAGAGAGACCCTCACCATCCAGTTGACATATTCTGACTTTAAAAATAGGCCAAAACAAGACGACCAGGTTCTGATACAGAAGCAAAGAAAGGAACGAATGACATCTGCACAGTCCAATTAAACAAGAATTGGTATTTTTCTTTGCAATAAAAAATCCGATTTCGGCCCAGGCATAGAGAAAAAGACCTAAATCAGGTTGACGGACGAAGACTAGGCTCTGCACATTCGAAGTCAACAAGAATGAGTGCACTTACCAGAGAGATCCTTGCTCTCCGTTGAGGGAATACAGACTGGAAACTAGACCAAAAGAAGTGTTACGAAAGCCAACACAAATTTGGAGCAGGAATTAGAATGCCTTTCGCACATCCGGACTAAGCCGCAGTCATTCCATTTCCATAGCTAAATTGCAAGATCTCCTTTTTTCTCCCAGTCGAATGCAGGGTTCGAAATCAGGTCAAAACCTGAACCCCGGCACGGGCGTGAATTCCGAGCTAGAAGCGGGGGGAGAAATGCAGAACCTTTCCACACACAATGACGGAGGGTAAATTATCTCTCCACGGATCGATCTCACGTCTCGTCGGAAGGAAACCCAATTTGGGGAGGAGAACGAGAAACAGGGACGGGTGCAAGCCTCGGGGACATACCTGAAGAGAGGGAAGGCGCGCCGAGAAGGCTACGAAGCGTCGTAAGCGCAGAGGAAGGGGGAGCTAGGATTAGGGTTTGCAGGAATCTGTGCAGAAGAAGCAGAAGCAGAAGAAGAAGAAGAAGATGAAGAAGAAATACATGGAAAATACTCTTTTCTTTTTTCTTCTTCTTCTTCTTCTTCTTCTTCTTCTTCTGTTCTTTTTTTTAATCCCTTTTTCTTCCCTTCTTTTTGCCCTTTTCTCCTTCTTTTTGTTTTGCCCTTTTTTTCCCTTTTTTTCTCTTTTCTCTCCTTTTTTTTTCTTTTCTTTGTTTTCAATTTTCCATTTGAAGGATGTTTTTTTGGTTTACTTGTTTTGGGCACTTTTGCATATATGACCAAACTACTGGAAGAAAGAAGGGCAGCAACAGAGCAAAAGAAGAAGAAGAAGACTCAATTGTGGGGGGTTGTTAATCGGAAATGTTTTTGTCACCCTTTCAAAGGGATTTTGATTGACGGTGATAGAGTTTTACCAACCCTAATATCATAAGGTTGTGGTTATGTTTGATTATCCGAGGTATGTGGTATAGTTGGAGCTCGGGAATTATTTGATGGGCTTTTTGGAGTATCTGAATGTACATGTAGGATCAAAGGAACATTGGTTCGATTGACTGTTTTCACCATTATTGCAAATTTGCGTTAGTTGATCTAGAAAATCCTGTTTAGAAAACATCTTAATTTTATAAGTTCTAAATGACATTTCGAAACTCTGAGAGAACTCGTGTAGATTTTAGCGAACAAATCCAAAGCGTACCACGGTGTTAATGCATGTCCTCGTTGAGAATTTAGCGTATTTATGCCAAGGGAAAGTTTATGAGCTTTAATAGACTCTAATTCCATTCCGAACAAATAGCTCTTCTAAATTTTTGAGCATGTTGGATAGAGACCGCCCCTTTGCCAATGTCTGTGCCAACGCTGCTTATTTTAGCAGCAAGGAAAAATGTATAGTCTTATGATGACATGGATACTTGTACAAGAAAAATCCACAAACTTAGATTATAAGGACTTGGATCAATATGGGAAATGTCCCCTACACATATGCAATAGAACTACAATGTGCTTTGCAAAGGTCATGTTTCTATAGAACATGACCGACTATATGCTAAGCCATCTTGATTCCCTCAACCTGCAACCAATTTCGCCAAATCTTGGTCTTTATCATCACCCACATGTAAAAGACCCATAAAATTGATGTATCATAGCATGGCAGAAAAAAAAAGAAACACGAGATCCATTGATCCAATAAAAGCTCAGATACTAATTACATTATTTAACTGAGATAGCCAACATTAACTGACCAAGACGCTATGGATTATTTTGCAAAAGGCCTGAATTCAGGCATAGCCTGAATAAAGAAAAACGATAACAGCTTTGAACTTCAAATGAAGGATATCAGTGTAGCCAAGGATATCTCAACTTCCTTACGTTTTTAGGAAGGACTTCAGTTGATGCTTATGAAACTATTACATATGGCAAAACTCAATATATTATGGGATGTAGAGATAGAGTTGAGCTTGGACGTTTGCAAATAGCAGACTTCACCAAAATTTCAGCTCTCCTAACGTTTGTTACTAAACTTCTGTGACCTAACACAACACAAAATAAGATGAGCATTGCAGTAAAAACAAACTAATAAATGAACTCTAAAATTAAACACAATATAGGCTCACTCTTCGCTCTGAGCCAATCATATATCTCCACTATTTTGGAAGAGTTCAATCTCTAACAAGTGTGTGATGTGTATATACGTTTAGAAGAGTACAATTGAGCCTTCTATGTATCCATCTCCAGAAAGAAAGATATCCGTCTTCAGAAAGAATGTCGAGCCTTACATATATATCAAGGCATCCATCTCCAGAATGGAAGTTGATCATTGCATATCAATGCATCCATCTCCATATATCGTTAGCATCTCTTTATCAAACTTTTTTTATCAAATTTCTTTCCAATTCATCCCTATCACTCATCCTGTGCCAAGTTGAATGTTTTCAAGATAGTTAATAGGATAAACATACAAAAACTTCGTCCAACCTTTAACCAAATGTTATTTTCACCTTGTACCAAACATCATAGTATTGACTTTCGTAATAGGAATATCTGAGATTGGATCAATTGGTCTCTCGCTTTGGAATGAATTGCCACAATGAAGAATTACAGGAGCTCTAGTGAATTCATCTGCAGCAAGTCCATTCATAAAATTTCTATCTTCTTTAATGACAAGCAATAACAGTACTTCCAACAAATAGCAAATAAAAATGAAAGATTTAAATTTCGAACCGCATAAAGAATTCCATGAGTCGGGAGGGATCGTCGATATATAGTTCAAACTCATATACACGATGCAAACAAAAACAATCAGCATCATAGAATATGCTGGGAATGCTACAGCCCAATACCTGCAGAGGAAAATATGAAGCTAAGTGCATGTTGACTGTAAGAGTTAATCACAAGCATTTAGAAATTTGTGTTATTAGCACAACATAACATCTCATGAATCGGGCATTTACAGCCAAACCCATTACCGACTAGGGTAGTAAGTGATGCCAATTGAGTAGAGCCACGACTCTGGTAGATAAGCCCATCCAAAAAATAGAACTGCAAAAAAACATTAAAAAAAATCTCTTGTTTGGTCTTACAGGTCATTTGGGCCTTCTTAAAAGAAATTAATATATCTTTCTTTTGATACAGAATTATGATGAATAACAAAATAAAAAGTGGAGCTTTAGATATGGAAATAAAAATGGAAATTTGCCGAGAATGGCAAAATGCACTGCTTCATGTTAAATGCGCTACAAGGAAGATAGAGAACGAGCTACATAAACTGAACATCTCTGAAATGAATGGCAATAGATGCCGAGACAATCTAGCCCAGAGCAGTACCCCATAAGCAAATCAAATTTCAACAGCGATATACTGCGGGATAGCTTATTGCCCACTAACACAAAGACCAGGATTATACGAAGGAACTCATTACCATGATAAAGAACATCATTACAACTACGCATCCGCACACAGCTATGCATATTACATGCGCGCACAGACACATGTGATACATATTTTCAAGCACAAACGCACAGATGCACACACAGTTTACCATACTATATGCACAATGGCACCACATACGGCTACGCATATCATGAAGCACAAGCGCTCGTACACGCGTGCATATCCATACGAATGTAAATACAGATATAAAGAGAGGACCTACCTGTTGCGACAATGGTGGAGATGGATCCGACGAAGCCATAGACCTCCGCGGGCTTGGCACCTTGCTTGTTTCTGTCTCCGTCACTTTCCGCCAAGATGAAGACCGAAGCTTTCTCCCTGGATATAGACAGGGCCCGCCTGGGGCTTGCCAGGGAGGGAGAATCCGCAGCCATAGCAGCCTTGGCACTCAGACATCAAACAGTTTTGAAGAAGAAGAAGAAGAAGAAGAAGAGGCCAGTTTTGAAGAAGAAGAAGAGGCCAGTTTTGAAGAAGAAGAAGAAGAAGAAGAATGTTAATTGAGCTCACGATTCATTGATTCTTGTGTTAATCAATTGATTGAGCGCTAATTTTTTTTTAACCAGACGTTAATTCGAAATTTCTAGTCTTAATAAGCGTGACAATGTAATTTATAATTTTGTTAGTCATTTTTTTGGTACATATATATGTGCGTGCAAATTCTTACTCGAAAATTCTGTTGGCATTGGCAACAGTTGGACCTTTGTTTATTTATGATCTTGATCATCGTGGATTTGCATGATGAATGCATGTCTAGATAGAGAACCATGGAGTTTTTAATCTGCCGACGAAGATTGTTGTTGATCATGAGAACCGATCCAGATTTTCGATTAGAAAAGGTATCAGGCTCGTGATCTCCTCATTATACAAGCCATTGGATTGTGGTGTGTTGAATCAACAAGTAACACCTGATCAAAGCCTCATAAATCACATAATTTGACCTCATGTTAACAGAGCTTTTGTGTCAACCTGCTACTAAAGCCCAATCAGAGCATCATAGATACACAATTTGATCTAAGTAAGATTCACAGGAACTCGTTGAGATGGATCGGAAGAACACACGACGTTCTTTCATGAGCATCAAGTAGTTTGTCCACTGATTCCATCATTTATACTCAAAAGCACTAAATGGGACTTTTAACATCTTACTTTTCAACATTTCAAAATTCGCACTTACATTGAAAAATTTTACATTCGGACATTTATATGCTCAAAATCGTTTTTTGAGAACATGGTTCCTAAAATGCCCTGAGATTAATGGATTAAGGGTTTCATGGCAAATACAACTGTAATTAAATCAGTATTTTCATCATTTTCTAGAAGCAGCAACATTTCATCACCTACAGCTTCACAAAGAGACTATTACCATTTTCGTCAATAGCTCCATGACTTGTACCATATATACAAGGGGGGGGGGGGGGTGGAGGATTTTCCATCCTTTCTAACAGGAGGAAAGCATGGAGATAATACACAAAAATTATATAATGAAAGCGGCTAGGACACAGGAAATGCTTTACAACGGTGGTCGACTTGATCCCTGCAACACTCCGATCAATTGCATTCAATTTTGGATGATGGCAAAGGACCAAGAGCAATTCACTCTGTTGTTGTCGATGTTATAGACGTTGTCATCACCATGAATATGATCAATTGCATTCACTTTTGGATGATGGCAAAGGACCAAGAGCAATACCAGGATTCAATCTGTTGTTGCCGATGTTATAGACGTTGTTGTCATCACCGTGAATATGATCAGCTTTCTCGCCGCAATCGTCGAATTTTTCCTGGATTTCAACCTTGTCATCGCCGACGTTGTCCCTGCCAGGAGACGATTGGAGCGATGGGGAACGAGGGCCCGAAACAACCAGGTGCCCGCGAGACAGCAAGTGGTTCGTCTTGGCAAACGAAGCATCTCCGACTTTCCTGCTGTCCACTATCTCTTCCTTCACCAGATCCGGATCGTGCCTCTGTATAACAAGAATCGAAGAATGAGTGTGGTGGCTATGGGTGATGAGGGCATCCCCGATGAGACCCAGCTCCGGAAACTCGACTTGCCGCCCCACCAGCCTTGCAAGCATCGGAGGCGGAGTCCTCCCCCGGCCCATCAACAAAAGCGTGAAATCTTCGCTCCTTCCGATCTCCACCGCGACGTCGATCGGATTCGCATCGATCGCTCTCTCCTCGAACACAATCGGCCTCGTCGCCATCATCCCTTTGCTCGATTCCACCATCGTGACCCGCGAGCTCGCAGCCTCCTTCACCATCGCCAAGCATTCTTCATCGAGGTCCGCCTCCTCCGCACTGCGCTGTAGCTTGTCGGAATCGTTCGATGCAGCCAGGGGATCAGAACTGCCTTGGCCTGCGGAAGATGCCGGAGCGGCAATCCTGGCGAACCTGGAACATTCGATGTTGTTGCCGCGGTCGGGGCCGCGACGGGAGTGACGACCGGAACGCTCCGATGCCGTCGACAATACAGATATCGGCACATGATCTCGACTCTGCTGCGACGGAGGCCCTTGGATGATGTGGAAGACTTTCAGCTTCACTCCGGGATGCTCTACCATGCGATAGCCGAAGGCAAGCGCCTCCCTATCATCGGGGCCTCCGAAGAAGAGAACCGCCACCTTGTGATCCACATGGTTCGAAGACAGGGAATCCATGCCGATCCCGCGGTCCACCAAGATCCCTACAGAGCACGGCGCATGCAGCAAGACTTTGGCATTCACGTTCCGGAGGCCTGGATTGTTACCCTCCCAGGTGCCATCCGACAAGCGGGCGTGCTTGTGAAACGGCATCACGATGAAGCACGCCCTCTTCTGCCCAGCTATGGCGCAGATGTCCTCGTGCACATCGTCGAAGTTCGAGATCGCAGTCATGGCCTGGACAATCACCTTGCTCAGCTGCCCATACGCCTCAAACGCCAGCACAACGTTGTCCATGTTGTCGTGGTAATCGCTGGACGGCAATCCGTTAGTCCTGACCTTCTGTACCCGCATGATCGAAGACGGCCTCTCGGTGAACTCGAGGAGATGCAGAATATACATCCGCAGCGTGCGCTTCCTCGTTCCTCGGGACGCCTCGATCAGATTGATTATCGCGTGTACATTCGGCATCCCATGCACACACGCTAACACACGTAGCTCGGCATCCTCCTTGCTTCCTGGAACGTATAGAGCTCTCCGGCTGTAAGGTACCTGGTTCCGGGCTGGTTTATACAAAGCCATCACTATCGGGGTGGTAATGAAGGTTGTGACGAGGGCCATCAAAACCATGATAGCAAATGTCTCGTCGTTGAGGACCTGATCCATCAAGAATTACGTCATAAAACTGTTTAACTAAATGTATAGATCAGAGGTTTTAAACGATGAAACAATAGTGGAATTCTCGTTTTTATCGATTCTACCTTGCGATCCTTCCCGATGTTGAGCACGATGAGCTCGACGAGGCCTTTCGTGTTCATCAGAAAGCCTAGAGTGAGCGATTTCCTGGGTCCCATCTTGTGTAGCGAGGCCACAGCAAAGGTACCTAGCACCTTCCCGATGCACGCCGTGGCAATGACAAGCAGCAGAAGGCTGAATGATTGGGCGCTCCGGATGGATGCGATGTTCGTCTTCAAACCGCTGGAAGCGAAGTACAGAGGTAGCATGAGGACCGTCACAAAGTCTTCGATTTTCTCGATCATCATGGTAGCAAAAGCTCCCTCTTTAGGGATGATGAGACCAAACACGAAAGCTCCAAAGATGGCATGGATCCCGATAGCATCGGTTGCGAGGCCAGAAACCAAGACCCCCGCGAGGGTTATGGCGACGTGAAGCTCATTCGCAGGTTCGTTCTCCACTGCTTGCCTTGCAAACAGGGCGAGAAGCGGCCTGACAGCAACAAACATGACCACCACAAAAGCAAGGCCACACAAGAACACCCAGATCGCGATCAATGGGCTCTTTCCAGATCCTGACAATGCAACTGCCAATGCAAGCAAAATCCAAGCGGCCATATCATTCACTGCAGCTGCCGACATCGCCATCTGGCCCACATCGGTTGTGAGCAGCTTCCTCTCTGCTAGTATCCGAGCTAAGACAGGGAAAGCTGTTATGGACATGGCCACTCCCATGAATACCAGGAATGGGGCGAAACGCCCATCTGACGCAATCGTCCTATGCAGCACAACTGATGCACCGACACCTGCAATGAAGGGTACACAGATCCCAGCCGCCGCTATGCTCAATGCTTGCTTCCCCGTTCGCCGGATTGCGTGAAGATCGAGCTCGAGACCCACCAGGAACAGGAAAAATATGAGGCCTAGATCTGCTATTGTGTCCAGCACTGTAATACTTTGTTTGGGGAATATGTGGCTGATATAAGCTCCATTGCGCCCCAATGCCGAAGGACCAAGTAATATCCCTCCCTGTTTTATAGTCAAATCACATTATTCCATCATAATTTAATTGTTTACACATGAAATTGAGGGCACAAGGAAAGCAAAGGACCATCAAATGAAATGTACTCATCAATTGCTTAACCCAATTTACATTGCCAAGAAAGCTAAATCAAATACCATGCCGTTCATGTGAGTCTAGCAAAGCTGTACTTCTCCTTATTCAAACACAAACATGGCACTAGGTACACTGGTATATTAGTGACTACATCAAGAACTGCATACTAATGAGTCCAAATTTTACTGTATGCAATTGTCAAATTCAAATTATGTAGTTAAGAGGAAATGACTAACGTATAATTAAAAATGGGACTTACAATTATTTCCGCTATCACCCTGGGTTGTCTGAATGGGCGAAGAAGAAAAGCCAAGACACGGGTAACAATAAGAACTAAGCAGATTTGAACAATTAATAATGGTAGAGCAAACTCCAATGGATTATCTCCTTGCCAAACACCATTCGAAACTGCTGAAACTGATTTTGGACACATAGCTGATGTTCCCGTTCCATTAGCAAGAGGACTCGACATCTTCAGAATATTGGGGGTTTATATTCTAGCAGAAATCGATTCTCTAATGTGACTCCTTGATGACCTCTGTTCAATCTGCATCGTGTTCAGTAGAATCAAGCAGCAGAATTTAGGTATGCATTCGTATAGATCAAACACACTCGTCCAACTTAATGATTACAGACAATACTTGTAAAAACATATAGCATACAATAGGATGCAGATACATCAGAAGGATGTTTACCGAGTCAAACAAAAATCTAAAGAAAGGACACGGGTTCGCAGTACAAGAAAGATCAATAAGACCATAAAGCAGAACAAGAAAGAAGAGGAGGCTTCCAGTCTATATGGAAGCAAGGCCGCAAACATTAAATACAAAAACAAGATCAAGAAACGCAAGAAAACTCATCTAAGACCAAGAAACGCAAGAAAACTCATATCTTAACGGGATCATGAGAAAGAACTTAACAATTAACAAACTTTCCAGGTATCATGCCAAAGAAGTTGGCGGAGGGAACATACAAGACATGTCTATAAAGAAAAGATTACATTGGTAAGAAGAACTGGAAGGAGAAAAATACGAGAAATAGAATGCGGGAACAAAACAAGCTTTAATCGTTGTGCCGAAACCAGATGAGAACCGAGAAAGAGACAACCAAAATACCATTTTTTGGGAGTTTTTTTGTACATTATCGAATCAAACGGATGGATCGCGAGGAGAAGATCCACGTACAATTACCAATATACTATACGCACAAAGGCGCAAACAGGTACGCATATCATAAGCACGAACGCTTCCACACACATACGAATGTAAATACAGATATAAAGAGAGACCTACCTGTTGCGACAATGGTGGAGATGGACCCTACGAGGCCGCAGGCCTCCGCAGGCTTGGCATGACCTTGCTTGTTTCTGTCTCCGTCACCTTCGGCCAAGACGAAGACCGAAGCTTTCTCCCTGGATATAGCAGGGCCCGTGCCAGGGCGGAAGAAATCCGCAGCCATATCAGCCTCGGCACTCAGATATGTCAGATCAAACAGACTACGAAAACGAGGAGGAGGAGGAGGAGGAGGAGGAGGCAGTTTTTAACAGTTTTACAGGAAGAAGCAGGCAGGAGGTTCTGTTTACTGCTGTTCCCCGACAAGAGGCAAGGGTGAGGATTAGGGTTAGGGTTAGGGTTAGGGTTAGGGTTAGGGTTAGGGCTATTAGGGCGGCGAGGCCATATATGTTTTGGTGGTGGCGATGGTTGCATGAAGAAGGAAGGAGGTGGCTTAATATAGTTGTCGTCCCCTCTTCTTGCGTTCAACTTTCTGGCGTTTTGCTTTGCCAGGCTTTTTTCATCGGCTGCGATTTACACGGTCGATTTATGGATGTTTACGATCGATTGGCATAATCGATCTGCGATCGTTTGTGATCGATTTGCGGATCGTTTATGATCGATTTACACAGCCGATCTACGATCGTTTGCGATCGATTTACGACCTACGATCTGCGATTGTCTTTGCTTTGCCCCCTGGTTTGTTTGTGCAAATCGATCGGTTTACCATCGGTTTTTCCTTGTATCGGATGATGATTCGGCTTTGTCATCACGGTAGCCTGCTCTCTGTACTCTCATCCACGATTGCTTGAATCCGTCTGGTATCGAATGATCCAACATGCTCGTTTTCACATCTGATCTTATTGGCTTGCTTCATCGGGATATCGGTGGTAGTTGTTTCGAGAAAGTTAGTTGTTTGGGCCACCCCAAGGGGCTTTTTATGTAATCTTATTCCGACATCGATTCCAGATCTCGAACCAAATCGTGCATCTCTCGGCCTCTTGTGCTGTCTAGTAGCACTAGGTGGACACCGAATGGAGCAAAAACCCAAAGGTTTATGGGATGGATAGTCGCCCCTGTCCACGATTGGAAGTTGGTCGATGACAACGTCATGGAAAGAAGAGGAAGTCTTGGCCAATAAAGACGAAAAGACGGCATGATCCAGATCAAAGACAAGGGTTTAACCGAAGGTGGTATGGTATGCTCCAAATTGGGTCAGGTGACCTGTAATGGACGATTGGATCGGTCAACCCCATCAATCCCGAAAGGCCTCGAGCGATGTAATCGAGCAGAGTTTGTCATCGAACTGCTAACGCTCCGTTTTCCATTCGAGTCCATCCCCAATTAGCTACTTCCCCGTCGCACAGCCAACACACGATGTTCCTGCTTGTGGCTGGAAAAGGCTTCTTTTCCCCGATCGCTTCGTAAAACAGATAATGCACTATCGTTCGACATTCGTGTATGCAAGCTTTATATGTTTACAAGTAGCATCATAGCAATATATTTACTACTACTACTACTACTACTACTACTACTACTACTACTACTACTATTACTACTACTACCTCTACTACTGTTGGGCAGTTTTCGTGTCAGCATACACCTCAGTAAAAAAAACGGTAAACTTAGGGTTTAGGGTCTCAGAATTGCACGAGCCGTGTGATGTGGGTTTTTGTATATTTTGAGAGCGGTCGCTGGGGCCACTAAGACACGGCCACGTGGACGGCTGCGCCAATGAGGCGTCTCCACGTGGACCAATGGAACGCCGCCACGTGGACAGCCGGGAGTAGCTCTTCTTGCCCCTAAAGAATTAATGGCGTTCTTAACACTGCGCTGAGAAAGACGAAGACGAAGGAGAACGAAGAAGAAGAAGAGAACGAAGAAGACGGCGACGACGACGACGACCCGGACGGAGAAACAGGCGACGGCGCTATGGCGAGCTCCAGGATGCTTCGGCTCCCTGCTTCCCACCTCCTCCTCCTCCCTCATTCCCGATCTGTAGCTGGTGCTTCCCAGACCAACTCCCTCCTCTCCGATCGCTCCCCTCCCTGGAGCTTTTCGGCTTCCAGAAGCTTCAGAGGTGGACGCCACGACGACTATAGCAGACGGTAGGCTTCACGCTGTTGTTTTTTCCTGCTTGCTTTCTGGAATCTCAGATGCGAGTCCACCTATTCCCTTCATTATTGCCTTATTTCCAGTTCCTCGGCAACATTTTGCTGCTCAAATTCACCGTTTTGGTTCTGTATTGATTCGAGAATTCTTTCATTTCATCACTGCATTGTATTCAAATGCATACACGTGCCCGTAAATTTCTGTATGGCACGAATGTAGAAAATTTTGAGTTGGATACCTACTCAAGCCTTCTAAACTCGCCGTTTCCCATGGAGAAGCTATAATGATTTTGCATAGTAAAGTGCACCGAATTTTCAGCCTAAAATTACTACATTATCTTCCTTCAAATTCTTTGTCTTTATTCAGCTCTGCAGGCTTCCGTTTTATTCAAGCATAGTATATTCATGATGTATAGTTACCATCAATTGACAAAATGTATGGCCAAAATCTTCTCACTTGCAAATATATCGATCTTCTAAATACCTGGAGTTCAAACACAGGTTCACCTTTGGAAATTTTAGAAAAGCTGTCAGATGAGAGCTGACAAGGTTTAGGAACGTTTCAGTCGTTAAGAATAGATATCATTTACGTTCCACACAGTTATGAAGGTTTTTGTAAGATCTCAAAGCATTTGTAGCTACAAGAGATTTCATGAAAGATCTTCAAAACCTGTGAAACTCAACACATCTTGAAATTTGGACGTTTGGAAAAGCTGTCAGATGATATGTGATACGATGTAGAGACTTTTAGTGTTCAAAGTATCATATAGTTTTCAGATGTCTGTGAAGGCTGTTGCAAGATCTCAAGACTTTATGAAGAATAAGAGATTGACGTTTTTGACTTCCCGAAAGGCATTTTGACAAGATTGAATATAAAAATTAGAGAAATTGTTTTAGGATACATGGAAGATCTTACATAACTCAGCCTTTGCAGGCATCTGGAAAGACTTTAGCATGAGATGAGAATAAAATATAGCAATCTAGAATGTTTGAAAGATCTTTGTCAAGCTTTCAGAATCTTGAAAAGTTTTCGAATGAGTAGAAAAGTTGGAGAATTTAGGACGCTTGAAAGATCTCACCTGAACTTTTATACATCTCCAAAAACTTTAAGCTCTACTCTGTATTTTAAGACATTCAAACCTTTAAGATAGAGATGGTTTACATCCCATCACTGAGATATATTCATGCTTGTTCCTTAGGGAAATAGATGCAACAGAAAATATCAATGTTTTAAGGATTTATAGATTATATTCATGCTTTTATATACATTAATTCACGTGCATTTCACCATCATTTTTCGAATTTTGAGTATTTTATACTTTCTTGTGCTTGTTATTTACCTTTCATGAAGGTTTGTAACGCCTACGCCAACAAATTGGGGTATTCGTATCGTCCCAGAAAAAACTGCATATGTCATTGAGCGTTTTGGAAAATATGCGAAGACATTGGATCCTGGCATTCACTTATTGATACCATTAGTAGATCGAATTGCGTATGTTCACTCCTTAAAAGAGGAAGCAATCATTATACCTGATCAAAGTGCTATTACAAAAGATAATGTCAGCATATCAATTGATGGTGTTCTCTATGTGAAGGTAATTCAAGAGAGACAATTACCATAATACCCCTTGTTTTTCCGGAAATTCTCAAGCTACTCAATTGTAGGCAGTCTCCAAAAATCTTTTTACAAAATATCGCTCTCACTAGGCCATTTTGGCTTTAAAGAAATTAATATGTCTTTGTTTCTTTCCAGAATGTTGGAAAGAAAGGGAGAGTTTAGTGAGAGCAAAACAAAGTATAGAATTTTGGATGCATAATAATATCAGGTTTTCTTTGAGAAATTCGTGATCTTGAAGGGGTATTTTGGTAGATTTCCCTGAAATATTATGTTGAGTTGTCTTTTTGTGTATGGACATGAGTGGATCTGAAATGTCTGTCACATTGATGCAGATAGAGGATGCTTTCAAGGCGTCATACGGTGTTGAGAACCCATTGAATGCTGTTATACAACTTGCCCAAACTACAATGCGCAGCGAGTTGGGTAAAATTACACTGGACAAGACTTTTGAAGAAAGGGATACGCTCAATGAGAAAATTGTGGTAAGTGTAGAAATTGTTGGCTAAGAATTCTAATTAGGAGTTTTCAATCTCCATGTTATGACAAGAGAGCTTCATGGTAATAGAGAGTGCAAGACCTTGGTTCAGGAACCATTCCCTTACATTCTTATTTTCTAAAACACTCCCTACATCTTGCTGAGATAGGCAGAGCCCTTGCTTGTAAGATATGTTCTTCAGCACCACCATTTGAAGAGGGAGGACAGTTGGGAAGGCTGAGATACAAATGCCATATGCTCTTGTTCTTCGTATGGTGATAGTCTATTATATCATCAACTGAGGGAATGCAGTGGAGATTAGGTACACATAACTTTAAGAGCCTCCTGCTATGCAGGAATTGAACTTGAGGGGTATTTGCTCAGTCATTTAGGGAAACGTTTTGACCTTCGGATATTGCACAAAGGTCAACTGACAGATGGTCTTGGGATACAAAAGACTCGGCAAAACTGAATTTGGCAAATGAGGAATATTTACATTTCGTGTACGTTGAGTTTCCTGACTAGGAGCATGCCTCTGATCTGCATACATTCAGAACTTAAGTTCCATCATCACGTTCCTGCTCAGCATACCACAATAGATATATCTAGAGATGATCAGGCATCAAATCTGATTGTCAATCATTGATGATTCAACATTGCATTTGGAACCATTTATTTGGAAAGAAGGTTGAGAAGTGTCCCATCAAGTTCAACAAAAATGTTTCTCTCAGGATGTCCTGGTGTTTGGAGATGATCAATCTTTATTCTTCTCTTGCATGAAATCTATGTTCGTTGTTCTTGCACTCTAAGACAATGACGGAGTAACATGTGGCACAAGAGCTTATTGAGTTGCAGGAAAAGCTTATCAAATCCTTTTTTGTAAGGGGCATGTTAGAATAGACTGATATAGGAATGGATGTTCTCCCTCTGTGCACGTACACTTAACTTCTTAACGTCAGGTGTCCATTCTTGACTATATGTATGAAATACGATTATTCTTTCTCAGGAAGCAATTAATGTGGCCGCAAAGGCATGGGGCTTACAATGTCTACGCTATGAGATAAGTAAGTTGACAGATGATTGCTTGTATGCATGCACAATATTATGATGTCTATGAAACACATGATTAGTATGAAATATAACCGTAACAGTTTTCCAGAGGATATAACTCCACCTCCTGGTGTTCAGCAAGCTATGGAAATGCAAGCGGAAGCTGAGAGGAGAAAACGAGCTCAGATCCTTGAATCTGAAGGTCAAAACAGATGTCTCCATTTTTAAACTTTGAATGATTCTTGTTTTGGTTTCTAAGAGGTAGCTTCAAATAATTGATCATGCAGGAGAAAGACAATCCAATATCAATATTGCAGAAGGTGATTATTGATATTGCATCACTAATACAAGTCTTGATCAATGCAATCTGACCTGCCAGATTCGCGTGATTTCAAGTGAATTGTTTGTATACCAGGAGAAGGTAGATCCGTTGTTATCAAGGCCGAATCTACTGCAAAAGGATTAAGGCAGATAGCAGAAGCCATCCAAGAAACAGGAGGCCAGGAGGTGAATAATGAACTGTGATTATGATATTTGTGATAGCAGGGTGGTAATGAATAGTGTTTTATGCTTTTATGATAATTTTCTATGAAGTCGATGCATAGTGGAGTTTAAGAGATGTCATAACCATGCCTCTTTAAGCACTAAAAACTATGTGATTCAGGCACAGTGAGCTAGTTACTCATGGAACTAAGTTCAACCACATAACATAATGTGCTGAACCATAAACTATTAGAATGCTCTGGTAGATCAATAAGCCAGGAAATTCCATTCGCAGTATTTGCTTGTAGAAATGCATCTTTTATGGAACTCACAACCCTGATTAATGAGTGAGTTATAAAACCTCAAAATGCTGCGTTAGACTGAAGCTGGGAAACTACATCCACAGTGTATAGTTATTTAATAATGAAATGAAATGTATTTCTTTTGGAATGAGGGTTTTTAATATTTTTCTTGATAGATTAGTGTACTAAATTCTTGTGTCTTTATGCAGGCAGTGTCATTGAAAATAGCTGAACAGTATCTTGATGCATTCAAAAACATAGCCAGAGAGGTCTGTTAATTTTACTACCTTTCCGCTATTCTTGCTTTTAAAAAGGTTATTTTAATCTGCTAATTTAAGGGTCCTATTAGTATCTTTTGGGGAACTTTCTTTCTCTCTTTCTCTCTCTGCATATATATATATATATATATATATATATATATGTATGTATGTATGTGTATATTTGATGGAAAATACTCAAGAGGATGGAGATACATAGGTGAAGGGAGAGTCTGGGGAATAGAATCTGTCAGCGTTTGGCTGTTAATACACTTCTGCATTATCTGTGTGTTATTGAGCATCAGGATTATAGATTTGATCTTGGGCCACATAATCTTCATAATTTTCTAGAACTTATCATTCTTGAACCCTAACGCGAACTGTACACCTAATCAATACAGGGAACAACCATGCTTCTTCCAACAAATGCTGGTGATCCGTCGAGTATGGTTGCTCAAGCCCTTACAATATACAAGAATATTGTTCATGGAAATAGGCCACACAATCCGCCCAAGGAAAATGGTAAAGATAAGAGAGGAGCAACCAAAGATGGACATTTTTCAAAGAATGAACATGTTCAAGACGCTAGTACAATTCCTGGGGATGGGCCATTCTCTTTTGCTCCGGATACTACAGGAGGGGTATTCTCACTTCAGAAGAAAGATCCATCATGACATACAACAATGGAGACCTGATCATTGATCTGAGGATAAACAAATTGTTAAAATTTTGCATTTTCTTAGCAGACAAGAAGGAATAGGGAACGGAAAGGAAAAGGTAAAATCGTAAGCTGGTCAATAAGGAGATTGCAATCGAATGATTGACGAGAAGTTTTCACCTTTGCAATGAGGAATAAAAGAAAAAATGGAGAACTTTTGTGTATCCCGATGCCCGTGTAGTGATGATGTTCACAAGTCTCTTTTAGCACATCGATGTGCTTGTTTTTGTAACCTTAGAAATTTGCAGCGGAATGGATGGTCTCAACTCCTGGCAGGCTGAAAACGTTGTAAAAATTCTAGTAGTCTTTTGAGTATCTCGGTTTTCGATGTATTCTCTCTAATCGTAGTTTGATGTCTCTTATGCCTCACTCTTCATGATTGAGCCACTCTTGAGTGTTGTTTTGGAGGATGAATGAAATGGCTCAGACATTTTGAAAGAATGGCTCTGGGCAAATTTCTCTTGATTTGCCGAGGAATGTCTAATACACTACACGAATGAAACAATGCATAGAGTATATTGATCATGCAAATCATTTTTCCAAACCACAGATTAAATCTGTTCATAACAACTTAACGTTCAAAGAATTGTTTTTTCGCATTCAAGCAAAAAAAAACGAGTACACGAAATCACACGCTTTTAAACAATGGAAGACCTCCGCAGATCCTTATTCACCATCTTCATAAACAGAAGGTCGGTTGGTAAAAACCATACAAACAATTCTTGATACAAAGCTTTTCGACAGGAAACACAAACAGCCAATAACAAACATCATTTGTTTTCTGCGATTGTGTATCGGCTTTTTGCCTCACAACTAATTTCAACATTTATACAGCCAATTATATATATATATATATATATATATATATTAACTTTCTATATGATATAAGCACCATCTATATGGAGTCAGAGTGGAAAGATTTTCCACAGTTGATTAGCTGTCTTGTGCCATGTGTCGAGATCCAAGGATTTGCCTCCCCCCTGAACTGTCAAGTTTAGTAGAGTATTACTAGCACAACGGACTGTCTTGAAGCCCTCTCCAAAGTCTTGGCTTTCTGTCCACATAATGTCATCATCTCTTACATTGGCTTCGTAATTCATCAAATGCGCCTGGTGTCAATAATACAAAGAAAAGATCAAATAACCAAGGAAAAAGAATTGCAAAAACAGTGTCAACATTTGAGTTGTTTTTTCTATTTGTTGGGCTTCATGCCTCCACTTAATTTGTTTGCAAAAACAAAAGATTATACATAGTTAGGCAGAGGATGATTCCCCTGTGTTGATTACTTGATAGAAATCATCAAGGACCAACTACCTGGAGGTATTTTTTACGAGAGAATATGAAGAAACACCTACCTTAAGATATTTTTTACAAGAGAGTATAACACCTACCTGCTCGCCTTTGTGTTTTCCATGCTTCAGGATCATACCCGTCCCCTTGTTAATGAGGCAGAAAGCAGGGTGTCCATAGTTATCACGCACTCTGAGGCCATAGGAATCATCCTTCACCCATTGCTACAAAAACACGAATAAATAGACTTTGATCTTTCTTTTGAGAATTATCAAATGCATAAATGCTGCAGACGGATTACGTTTGTGAACTGCAGGTAACATCTATAGAAATTCCCAAAATCGAGTTTTGAGGCTTAAACCAATAAACAGAAGGGTGACTTCAGAGAGAAAACGTCATTATTGAGAAACTGGATGCCCTTCTACATGACTTGCCACATAGAGTGGAAGCATGAAAGTGGAGTTGTCAAGGACATAGCTAAATAGCTTCCAAAAGTTGGTACAATTTAAATCATGAAATTCAATTAATTAAAGACAAGATACTAGGTAAATGTGATGAAACATATCTAGATATTTAATTTAAAAAAAACTTTTCATATGTAACACTTTTTCATCTCCACAACCACATACACATCCTTTTCCATCTCTAACGACTCGCACTCCTCATTAAATTTGAAGTAATCAAATTGCACTTTCTCTAAAGAGGTTTCTAGCTGTATATTTAGACTGCAAGTGGGAAACTACTCCAAAAGATCTTCCTGGGCACCCACATAGTTCTACATAAGATGTATGTAAATTCATGTTATTATAACCGCACAGTGATTTTAAAAAATCATATTTTTTATACCTGCAGGTGATGGCAACAGTATACTGCCAACCCCTAGAATAAGAAACTGCTCAACAGTGTCTAAGTTCAATCGAAGGGGAAATTCTGGTAAAACGCAAAAAGCAAGTGTGATTTCTTAACAACCTGGCAATTTACAAATTATACTTCCTTGGTGCCAGCTCCCAACTTCCATAGTGATTACTGCAAAGTAAACACCTAGGAAGTAAATACCGTTGTCTAACTAAAGGAAAAAATTGTTCGAAGGCTCATATGCATTCTGTATTTGCATAGCATTCTTCCATTTCTCTAACTCAAGCCTAGAACTTGTTCAAACTATGCGCTTACATGCAGCGTCTGAGCAATCTAGCAAGGCAAAACTTGTCCAAGCTATGTTTACGTGATCGAGAATCTTATACACATTGGGCAGGATCTTCGGGTCAAGAATCGCCCAATGAGAAGCACCTGAGAGACGTCTCGCGTATTGGCCGGCAGCAAGACGGGGCGATGGTTGTGGACGGCGAGGTTGAAGCCCGGGTGGGACTTGCAGAAGACGCGGAAGACGTGGTCCCGCAGCAGGATACCGCCTTCCTGTTGACGCCACAGGTCGGACCAGGAAGGGTAGAAGACGCCATCGACGCCGTCGGCGAGGCAGGAGGCATCGCAGCAGAGGGAGTCGACGTGGAAATGGGCGTGGGGATCTGTGGAGAGGATCTCCTGCAGGTCCATGGAGCTGCTTCCCACCATAGCTCGGACCTCTCGATCGCTCTCGATCGCTCTCGATCGAGCTCTTGACACAGTCTGCGTGAACCTGAAGCGGACGTCGACCTATTTTGTTCTAAATCTGGAAACTATTATATATTATATATTAGGAAAATTTACACCAAAAGAACAGAACGCTTAACAAAATAATTACAGATTAGATTCTTACCAGATTAACGCCTGGTTTTAGAAAGAAATTAGCGCCCGATTAATTGATTGACGCTTGCATCGATCAGCTTGCGAGCTCGATTAGCATCCAACTAATTAATTAATTAACTGATCGATGCTCAATCGATTTGATTAACACCGGTTAGTGCATTAAATGCATTGATCAGATTCTGAAATTACTAACATTTGTTAGCGCTCGATTAATTGATCGACGCTTGCATCGATCAACTTGCGAGCTCGATTAGCATCCAACTAATTAATTAATTAACTGATCGATGCTCAGTCGATTTGATTAACACCAGTCAATGCATTAAATGCATTGATCAGATTCTGAAATTACTAACATTTGTTAGCGCTCGATTAATTAATTGACGCTTGCATCGATTAACTTGCGAGCTCGATTAGCATCCAATTAATTAATTAGCTGATCGATGCTCAGTGGATTTCACTAACACCGATCAATGCATTAAATGCATTGATCAGATTCTGAAATTACTAACGTTTGTTAATAGTATGTATGTATGTACTTATGTATATAAGTGAGCTTAAAACACTTATACTATGCATGTGTATGTATGTATGTATGTATGTACGTATGCATGTAATATGTGAGCTTAAAGACGAGGAGGAAAACAAAAACTAAAATAAAGAGAAATGAAACAATATGAACTCATTAGAAAAACAGGTAATTACATAAGGTAAAGCATAATTGCACTAGATCGATTAGATTTAAAAAAAAAAGGACTAACAGAACATGGAGGTAAATTAAATCGAGAAAGATAGGTGGCCAATTCTCATTTCATTTATAACTAATCGCAGTAATCTTCTCTCAAACATATTTACACAGACGAATGATTCCCTATATATGCTATTGAAATCTCCCCATTCTCTCCTTATTCTAATGTTGCAGATCCCGTGTGGGACAGAGGGAGAGCCAATGTTGCAGTTGCTCTAAGCTTGACGACTACGGTAGATTTGCAACGATTGCTAGGTCTAATAATGTTGCCTCCTTGCTTATCACAAGAAGAACCACCAAAGCCGGGAATGCTTTGCTGACCTGGTAGGTTGGATATGCAAAAGCATGATTTCATTCTGAGTGTTAGAGCTGACAACAAGCTGACAAGAAATATTTGTTTGATGTGCATCTTAACAAACGATGTCTACTTACATCATGTATGTCACAAATGCTTGCTTACAATACAGACTGGACAAGGACAAGATATGAAAGAAAGCAAGAACTAGACTTAGATATTTGATAATTTAACTTTTTTTTTAAACATTTGATTGGGATCGAGGTGAACCCTTGTATTTACACATGTCTTGTGGATCGCCTAAATTTTGATATCAAAACTTCTAAAAATTTCTAATGCTAATTGAGCTCTCTATATCATACAAGAGACCTATCGTTACTAGAAGACATAATGATGGGATGGATATCTTGTGATATAATTAATTATAACGATTACTATGAAAACTACAGATTTGAGTTTTGCCTATGACAATGTAATAGATACAAAGGAAATAACAAATGGTTATCTTTATTGGTAAATGCCTTCTATTTATGGTTATCTTTATTATTTAATGCCTTCTATCTCCCATTGAACATTTTCTGCAATGTAAACTAACATAGATTGACACTAAAGGGAGGCGAGATCAAAATTCAGGGTTTAGAGACGAACAAAACGAGAGAGAGATATGTAGATAAACTGAGAGAACCCAAATTCTGTTTTGGCCATCGGCTCTACGATTTCAACCTCCCTATTGTAGTTGAGATCACAAGTGTTATCAGAATTTTGCACGTTGTTACAAACATAGCTTTAAAGGAAGGTGGAGTTCCATACACTGATAGTTGAAGAAATGCTTTTGTGTTGCTATAACACTTCGGAATTCAAACCCAAGAACAAACTCAGCAAGCATACCTTACATACTTCCAGGTACGGAAATCTGGATTGACGCAAAAAACAATGGAAGGGGCGACCAGATTCAATCTGATCCGTGCAACAGGAGTGAGCCCATGCAGAGATTCGGACTTGGGTTCCTTCAATGACATGACTTTGATGCTATAGTCTATAATATATAAACCACCGAGAGCATATAAATCGTGAGAGCAACCGAGAGATTGTATTTCCAAATGCATCAGAAGAAAATTGGAGACAAGGTGAGAGAGATCATAACAGATTCCAGCACGAATAATACAGCTCTCATTCCCTTTCACAAAACTATGGAGTTGGCATTTATCACCAGTGCTGGTGTTGTGCAGGTGAAAATTAATAGCAATGATGACAATTTCGACATGGTGATGACATATCACGCTGGGCAGTTTTTTTTGCCGAATCAGCAAATTTCCCATCAGGACGTTCTGAATCCCGAGATTCTTTGTCTTTAATTCTTCACGTTGTATCGCTGAACAAATTGC
Organism: Azolla pinnata; assembly: GCA_037176905.1. NCBI lineage: Eukaryota > Viridiplantae > Streptophyta > Polypodiopsida > Salviniales > Salviniaceae > Azolla > Azolla pinnata. Next base: position 30,851 of record JBBBWG010029755.1, read on the forward strand.
ATAAAAAAGAATCTTATAATAAGCATTACAAGAAGCAAGTATTTTCCTCTATGAAAGTGCATGTTGTACATACATACATGCACTCCATACACATCAAGAAACATATAACACACACACACACACATAAAGTTTGAAAATGCATATATCATACCCATGAAGAGACATTGGCATACATACATATATACTATGCACACACAAAGATGCATTGACACACATACAACCTATGCATGCACAAATTGATTTACATGCAACAAATATGCTTCTGACTGTAAAGTGCTCTTTTACCTGTTTACCGAAGCTGAATGGCACATACTTGAACTTGATCATGTGGCGTATCTGACGCTTCATTGTAAGGGTGAAAAGAACTAGCCAATAGAGCAGCAATATCGGCCAAAAGACGGGAACATCGAATATCGAGAAGAAGGTCATGAAGAACGCGACACAAAAGGCCTTGGTAAACGCATACCTGTACAAGACACGTTCCATGAATCATCATCCAACGGTTTCTCGAGGAGGAAGAGAACACGTTCGGTAAACAAATTATGAAAGGAGGAAGAAAGAAAAGCTGTAGCTATGCATAGCATGTTGAGATTCACTTGTGCCTTTCCACCCAAAAAATCTGTCATAGTGGTCTCAGATTTTCCATGCTGCTGTAGGCTCTTCCTCGGCTTAATTTAGCTGGTGCGGATGAGCATTTACAGGCCTAGAGGCTTCGATCTTGACTTCACCGATTCCCTGGGCTCATGTGAACATCGAGCCTTCCTCTGAAAACTTCGGTTTTGCAGTTGATTTTGAGCACTGAGAGGGATGCTACTACATTTCTTGGTGAAGATGATAACAGCGACGACCGTCATACTGACCATGGCGAAAATGGTCACGGTGAAGGTGAAGGTGATGACTACAGTCATGACGGCGACGATGATGACGACGATTTCAAGCAGGAACACAGGCAACAATGCAATGCAGGAGATGCACATCGCTTCCTGACGCGATGGCGTATAAAACAGGCAAACAGCACAAAGAAATGGCGAGGGAAGCAGAAACGCATATCTGCGGCGATGGAAGGCAGAGGTCACTCACCAGAACTTGAACTCAGGGAGGCGACGGATGAAAGGCTTGAAGTCGTCGGAGGCTTTGGAAGGGAGGATGGGGCCGCCATCGCCATCGCCATCGCCATCACCGCCGCCGCCGCCGTTGCCGCCGGCGATCTCGGGATCGATCTGCGGGGAGAGGAAGCCGATGAGGAGGTTGAGGAGGTAGATGCCGAGGCCGTAGGTGACGATGTAGAAGCCGCGGAGGTAGTAGACGCGCAGGGAGTAGGCGATGGCGGAGAGGAAGGAGGCGATCCAGCGGAGGGAGGTGTGCGGGGCGGCTCTGTCGAGGCAGTGCTGGAAGGATCGGGAGAGGCGAGCACGCCATGGAAGCAGGAGAGGAGGAGGATCGTGGGGCTCTGTCAGAGAGCTCGCGAGCTCCATGGATTCTTCGTCTTCTTCGTCTTCTTCTTCTTCTTCTTCTGTTCTTCTTCTTCTTCTTCTTCTTCTTCTTCTTCAGTTTCTTCTTCTGTTCTTCAGTTTCTTCTTCTGTTTTCTTCTTCAGTTTCTTCTTCTGTTTTCTTCTTCTGTTTCTTCTTCTGTTTTCTTCTTCTGCTCTTCTTCTTCAGTTTCCTCTTCTGTTCTTCTTCTGTTACCGATCGAGAACATTATGTGCCGATTCCAGTTTAGAAATCTTTCTGCTAATCTTCTGTTATGAATTAAGCATTGATCAAATCTGGTCCCTGGGACAAAGCATTTTGGTCTTCCTCTGTTACCGATCGAGAACATTATGTGCCGATTCCAATTTCTAAATCTTTCTGCTAATCTTCTGTTATGAATTAATCATTGATCAAATCTGGTCCCTGGGACAAAGCATTTTGGTCTTCCTCTGTTACCGATCGAGAACATTATGTGCCGATTCCAATTTCTAAATCTTTTTGCTAATCTTCTATTACGAATTAATCATTGATCACATCTGGTCCCTGAGACAAAAACATCTTGGTCTTCTTCTGGTCTGATCAGATCTGCTCCCTGAGACAAAATGTTCTATTCTTCTTCTGTTATGCTGAAATCAGGTCCTTGAGTTTTTTCTTCTTCTGTTATGCTCAAATCAGGTCCCTGAGTTTTTTCTTCTTCTGTTATGATCAAATCAAGTCCCTGAAACAAAATGTTTTGTTCTTCTTCTGTTATGATCAAATCCGGTCCTTGAGACGAAATGTCCTCTTCTTCTTTTGTTATGATCAAATCTGGTCCTTGAAACAAAACATTTCATTCTTCTTCTATAATGATCAGATCCCAGAACATATTCGGTATCTCGAATTGCCTCTTCCATATGAGTCTTTTGTGGAACAAGAGTGGATGGCATTAAAATCCGATCGTGGATGGTGGAGCTGATCTCGAAATGTAGCAAGCCATTTTGAATCACCTCTTTTGTATCGTCAGCTCCGTTAAGTCTCTCTGATGGGTGTCATCCAAACGTGGAACAAGAATGGAAGGCACCCAGATTTGATTATGTATGTTTGGGCAGATCTCACGACTACGTTCTAGATTGTCGATTTGTTGTTGCGACTGCTAGGGAGTTTTATCAATGAGATTACTAGCCCTGAAGAGACGATTTAAGGTTATGCTGAAATCACAGATGGTTGGTAGTGCTTTTAACGTAGACACATGGGTGTTTCCCACAGTTTATCTGAATCGATCAGTCATTCTTTCTGATTTCCCGATCAAAGATTCAAGTACATAATTGCAATGTTTTTCGCATCTATTGATCTATCCGTGGTAGATCACTTGATAAGGTTGTGAATCTAGGAGGACGCGAGCTTGTCCTCATGCCCAACATATATCTGATCATGGCTTCCAGTAATAGGGAATGGCCTTGTATCAGCTATCTGTAGTGACACAAGCAACCAACTCCTGCAGAGAGCGAGAGAGAGAGAATTGCATATCATTTACAGTTTCTAAGGCTCATCAGCTAGCTGTCGAAGCTAGTTACTACAATAAGCCAGTTATTACAATGAGATCGAAGCGTATTTATGGTAATTATGGTCATGAGATCAAGCCTTACATGGATGCCTATGCATCACAGCGATCTCTCAACATGTGAATGTTGGCTAGCTAATTGCTAGCTACAATTAGCAGAAGGAGTCGCAAATTGCAATGCAACATCCAAAACTATGGTTCCAAAGCCAAACACATTAGAGCTCCAAATTCTGGCTGCAAAATCATCATCATTCCCCCGGTTGATTCATGCCAGAAACTCCGATTTTGGCTGCCAAATCCTCATCATCCTGCTCCTCCGATTCGCACGAGAAACTCCATTTCTTGAAATGTTGCTTAACCCACACCCAAAGCGAGCATTTCGGCACACTAATTTTGTTGCACTCTGCTCAGCATTGCATGGACAAGTCAGAAATCAGCAAAAAAAGATGTCATTGTGGGATGCTGTAGCTCCATTTTTACAGCAAAATCATCATCACCATCCTCTCTGCCCTGCTATGTCGATTCGTATCAGAAAAAACCATGTTTTCACTTCAACATCCTCATCCTCATCCTCATTTCTGCTCTTTCAATTCACATTCTAATAATGTACTTTGATTTTCTACAATGGGATGCATTCAAAAAATTTCAGTGTCTTTCCAAGGCTTGCTATCTGAAAGCCCTTCTCCTCTGTGCCTGATTCACCATACTCCTGTGACCAATCTCATCTTTTCTGTTCCCCAAATAGCACCACATCTACAAGTATTTGGTGATCTTTCTTTAACATGATCACGAATGCACGTAGCATAAAAATTTGCACCATTGTAACTTCGGCTGTACATGAAAGGATAAAAAGTAGCACCATATCTGCAAGTATTTGGTGGTCTTTTTTCAACATCATCACGAATGCACTTACCATAAAAATTTGCACCATTGTATCTTCGGCTGTATATGAAAGGATAAAAATGTCCATTACCCTGCAACAATAGGAGTTACCCTGTTCAGTGGCATCCTGGGATACCATCCCAAACCTACAACCACAAAGCACATGTGAGAAAAAAATGATGAATGGCCTAGCCATCTCATTGATTTAATATTACAGATAGAGGACGTCATCCTACCAGTACACACAAGTTCTCACCTCTCCCGGTACTTAGCCACAAAGGAAAGACAATGTGTACTTTAACATGGATCGTGCTATAATTTTATCAAAATTTCGTGAGAAAGGAAACAATGTTTGATTTAAATTTCTACACAGATGAGCATCATCTTGACTTGTCACGTTGGTTGTGAGAATAGATAGCCTTACATTACATATATGATTGGGCTTTAATTGGGAGAAAGGATAAAGCAGACAAATTTGATCGGCTTGCCTTGGACTTCTAATTTTTCAATCACAAGACAATGGCATCTGCTTTCACCACTATATAACACTCTAAGTTGCACTTGTCAATCAGTTGTCCAGTTTTCTTCAGTTTCTTTTTGTAGTGTTGAGAAAAAGCTTATCCCATCAATAATCGTGTCAAAGTATGGGATTTGTTGAGGCATATACAATCAGACAGCATTAAAAACTGGCCTTCTAATCATAAACATTCAGTATCTGGATATATTCCTTACTGAGATAGCTTACGAGTTCAATCGAACACTTTTAACTGGGATGCCACTTCCTCCGCTAACGAGTCCGGCTGAGTTCCTATTATCTCATCCAGACGCTCTGAAGAAGAAAATAAAAGCTTATGAGATTGCCAACTTATTGGCTTCAAGAAAAAGAAAAAGCAAGCGTTCATTCCCTTTCAAACCTTAAGCTATGGTTACGATGAATGAAAAAGGATTTGCAGAAGCTTTTGTTGTCATAGAAATTTACAAAAGAATGTCACGCATTTCAATGTATTTGTCAAAAAATGCCATCATCAAACATCCGAAGCACCTCATGAAATGAGGCGTTCTCAGCAAATCCACAAACAGGCACATTTTGGTTCAAATAAGGGCGGCATTATGGAGAACAAAATCCTAATATATAAATATAGATCAATCACATTGATATATTAATGATGAAAGCCGTGAAATGTATGTTAAATATGTGTGTAAATACTGGGATAAGCATTTGCATGACGTACTTTGAAGGTGAAGAATAGTGTGTGTAATTTCCTTTAGAAATGATGCCGTTTGACGTCCAGGGTCTTTCACACATCGTTGCTCAAACTCCTGATCAAGGCCATGATTTTCATCGAATGTATTTTCTCCTGAATGCTGTTCAGGGCGCTGCACCTCCTTCAATCTTGATGTCGATCCTTCTCTTGCCCTGAAATTTTCCCCTTGATAGTTTCTCGATTCAAGGTTTCTTCTCAAATCCGTTGCTTGCAGTGCATCAACTTCTTCATCTTTGGCTTTCTTCAATTTTTGAGTCCAAGATATTTTGTTCTGCATTGACTGCTTCCATTTGGATCCCTCAGCCAAGGTTGTGTTGACCCCAGTAGATATATCAAACGGCATCCTGTTCTCTTTGGTGCATGAGTCATTATCCTCCCAAGCGGCAAACTCAGGAGGAGAGCATGATGATAAGGAGAGATACTCTTTTGTTGGAGATGTTGACGGCCTCTGTCCACCATGCCTGCTGTCATCCTTTGTGTGCTGTCCAGGATGTCTTGGAGCAGATTCTCGAAGTAGCAGTGTAGGGTTTCCACACCTACTCTTCGGTCGATGAGGAGATTGAGCAATGTTGGGACAAGACTGAGGGCGGGTCAGGGGATTGATTGGAACATTAGAATCAGCTAAACCCCTGGTCTGTTTTGAAAAGGTTCTGTGCTTTGTTGGTTTCCCTGATGCATTCCAAAAGGGAGGGTACCTCCTTGTAAAAGTGGTCAAGTGTTGTCGATCCTCAAGAACACCCATTAGCTTGTTGTCAGTGTTATCTCTAAGGTCGATCAATCTCAAAGTTGCCCACTCCTCCATTATGTCGAGCAACAATTTGCCGCTGAGCCTTGTGAGCTGATTACCCCTCAGATTCAAACCTGTTGTTGAGATTTTGGACACATTAAATTTGGAATTCAACATCTTGAAATCTTATACCTCGTACAATTATTATCCTTCACAATAATGAGAATAAAAGCAATACGGACTAAGGAGGATGGTTTTCAATACATTCGAGAGGGGTGCCAATCCGCAAGACAGTACAGATTGTCTGTACGCTGAAGTCTGAGAGGCGGTTCAATGAAATGTCAAGGGCAGTCAGTCCTTTTCGTCTCATTGTCAGTGCATTCACTCCTTTTGTACATCTAAGGCTTGCTTGCCAATCCCCTTGAGTCCTTCTACATACATGTGCCTTGCAAGATCATAATCCATCATCAGCATACTTTACGACCAAGCTACGAGCCATGGCTTTCAGACCGATTCAAACTAACCAGGAAATCAATGGTAAATTATTACCTTGAGAATTGCAGCTAAGAGAGCTGACACTGCATCAGTTAATCCACATGCAGAAAGGTTAAGAACCTCCAACTGTGCACATTCTTGTAAGCTCTTACCCTGCTAGCCAAATGAACAGTAAGTTCAAAATTCTAATCTACCATCATCAACAATAAAGTTATAAATACAGGATGTGTGAAACATAGCCAGCACCAGAAACTATTGGTTGTTCATAAGCATTTATAACTAACCAGAATCTGGAGGCCATGATCTCCAAGCTCGCTATTTGCAAATGATAGTTTCTTCAAAGTTGGTGATTGACCTAATTTCAAAGTATGGACTGTTGAAAGAACTTCGATACAAAATTTCATCAAATGCATTCTGGAACCACATTATAGCTCAACAGATGATGAATTTTACTCTGTGCACATAAAACAAATGAGGGGGCTCTAAAAAATCATTGATTTACAGTTGCTGTGAAGTTGGCAGTTGACCTAATTTCAAGGTCACAGGTATTAAAACAATTAGATACATTGTTTTTCTATCGACAATCTCATACATTCATATGCTGGGGATTAACATACAGATGGATTCAGCAATTATCTTCAGATCTCTGTCCCATAAAGTGAAACCGAGTTCGAGTTCTTGCAAAGATCCCCCACTTGATAAAGACCATGCCAGATTTCTGCAGAAAAAACAAGGTCATCAGCTTTAGTCAACTAAAAAACACAAGTCCACTTATGTCAAAATGTTTTATATCATGATGTTGAAAGTTGTCTCTTACTTGGAAAATGTATACAGTGTTTCTGAATGCCGGTCACCAAGAAATCCCAGCTTCCTGTTTTCTGCGAAGAATTCACTGTCTTAGATTCTAAAAACTAAATGATATCAATTCATCATTTCACTACAAACTCGTTACAAATATTCTCAATGAGAATGAACCTGAAATCCTCTTTTGTAGTTCTGCATGCTTTTGAAACAGATGCAAGCTAGAAACACTTGCTCTTTTCAGTGCTTTTGCAATGCTCGAAAGATCCGATGAAAGTAAGTCGTTGACATTTTTCTGAAATAAATTGCTCATATAAAATATATGAAATAGTGGATAACCAATTCCTGTCAAAGGAACCAATGACAATGACACTGAAAGCAATAATGCAATGCTTAAACCATGAAATGCCAACATCAAATGAGAAAGCATCCTCAAGATATATCAGAAGCTGTGATTACAACAATGGCCTGATGAGCTGATATCCAGAAAAAAGCAATATAGAGAATCTGTCAATTGCCAACTAAAGCAATCGTTTGTTCAGAAGTAAACATTATGACCAGCTAGCTATATTCAACTGAGGAATTACAAGAAGTATAGGAATCCTCAATTTCATGCACCCTAGGATCTTTCTACGCAATATAGTTTATTTTTATACAAGAGAAGCATAACAATCACTCACGCAAAATGAAGCATTTACTCCAGACCAGCTATCCTCTATTTTTATACATACATACACACATATAGATAGACAGACAGATGGATGGATAATGTGAATGTAACCCTCCATAAACAAACGTTGCCTCTGATTTCTCAGCAAGACAGATAAATCTCAGAATAATGCTTATTTTCTAAGACGTTAACCCGGCCATAATTAGAAATAAGATTTATTCTCTAACAGGTTGACCTGCCTATCGCTACAGGCTTTTTGTCACATTAGGGTTTGATTTTACCCCTTACGGCTCACCTCCCTTTTCTTGAAATACGGGATGGCATCTTTGATACATTCGCATGCTTCACAACCCAGTCTATTTTGCCTGAATCTTTGAGGGGGTTCGGAAATCCTGAGGAATCACTCAACTCCAATACTGCGAGAATGTACAAGGGTAAACATCACCAGCAAGGCCAATGAGAATGCCAAGTTCTTTTCAAGAAATGCCAATGAGCACCCCATGACAATGCCAAGCCCTTCCAGAAAAAGATATTAAAATAGACCAAATACTACCAACCTTATGGCAAAAGGAGATACATACTTTTTTTGTGAAGATAATCTTGATGGACCCCTTTTCTAAGAAACACTAGTACATGCATAACCATCATTGGAAGCTTCTTTTCTTTCTGAATTTGTACTAAGATACAAGAATCTGAACCATTGTATGTAAATATACACAACTGAATACATCTCGCATATGCAGGCAATATAAAGATTATGAAACCCCATCACATTGATATGCATATAATAATGCAAGGATGCTTAGATTTTATTAAAACTAAGAATAAAGACCCAGAGTTTATCTGTTGAGAAAATGTAAATACTTCAATTAAGTTATTATCGATAGTTCTTCGTTTGCTACTTCCAGATTTATTGAGCTGTCTCGATCTTGGACTAACTGTAGAATGCCCTCCCTCGACCATAATTAAAACAAATTTCTATCAAATTTCAAAACGCAGAGAAAAGCCGCTTGCATCAAAGCTCCATTTGCACGAAGGGTCCACTTCAACCTAAAATACAAACAAATTGAATGATTACCCAAAGCAACATTAATCTTTTAAATAGAGAGAGAGAGATGAGGCCCAAATGGCTTATAAAACCAAACGAGTGATTTCTATATTGTCTCGTCATTACGAGCAACAAACTCCAATAAACTGTTATACAAACAAAAACAAAAAATAACCAGAAGTAAAAACCATAGAAGCTCCTGTCATCAATATAGTCAAATCCTCACATAATTTTGAGACCAAAATATCCAACATGGGCGTATCCCAAATGGAAAGATATCTGAGGCAAGAGAAGCACCTTCAATAACAAGAGATAATGGCTTTTGTTTGTGGATGAAAAGGGTAGCAAGACCGTAATCCAGGTGACTGGGGGCCATATGGCCCACAAATTGCTATTGAGTTATGTATTGTAACCCCTTAGTTAGATCAAGACTCTTGATTGACCTATACTATGAGAGAGAGAGAGAGAGAGAGAGAGAGAGAGAGAGAGAGAGAGAGGAAAACAAATTGAATTTCAACTGTTGTTGTAATATTCCGTTTCTGCTCCCAGAAGATCTATAATAAACCATCTTCTTGTTGCTTGTGAGGTAACTAAAGGCAGGTAATTTTATGCCTTCTCTCAACATGTTACAGCAAGGATAGAAATTCACATATCATTGCATATAAATGGTACTTCAGATAGATATTCAGAGGAACAAGATGCAAATTATGTCGATCCTGTCCATGTAAAAGATATTCTTTGATAAGCATCGACTTCAACTAATAGAAGCTGTGTACATTGACTAACCCCTTCCATATAGGAAGTTTCTCGTATCATTATTCTGAGAGTTCGAAACCTGTCTTGAGGCTCCATAAAAATCCCAAATTTCCTATATTTTCACTGGTATCTGTGTTTTCTGGCTTGTTACGGTTCGAAACTTTTCTTCTTTTCTTTTCTACACGAGATTTAGCATAAGCTTCATAGAAACGCACCAATAGATCAATTGTTGATCGAAAACAAAACTTAAAAGCGGGGCAATGGAGCAATCGGGAAGAAAAAGCAAGGTTTTGGCGATTCGCATGAGCTTCGTGGAAGAGTTATTACCTGGTGATGATGAAGATGAGGACGGTGATGAGGATGCGGACGAGGACGAGGATGAGGACGATCCTCCTTCATGATGTCGTCGAATGCAGGTTCGGTAAGAACGTATTCTTCGCCATTTCCTGCATGAGTTCCAGCATTGGAAGGGCGGGAAAGGACGAGCAGCAGAAGGAGAAGAAGAAAGGAGAGCGCGAGGGATCCATCGTCGGCATCAGCGTGAGTCGTGACTCAGAAACGAAGCAGCGAGCACGCAGAAGGAAGAAACCGTTCAATTCAGCAGCACACTCCTCTATGTATGTATGCATGTATGCATGCATGCATGCATGTATGTATGTGTGTGTGCATGCGTGGATGCGTATGTGTGTGTATGCATGCATGCGTATATGTGTGTATGTATGTATGCGTTCATGCGTATATGTGTGTATGCATGCATGCGTATATGTGTGTACGCATGCATGCGTATATGTGTGTATGTATGTATGCGTTCATGCGTATATGTGTGTATGTATGTATGCGTTCATGCGTATATGTGTGTATGCATGCGTGCGTATATGTGTGTATGCATGCATGCGTATATGTGTGTATGCGTGCATGCGTATGTGTGTCTATGAATGCATGCGTATATGTGTGTATGCATGCATGCGTATACGTGTGTATGTATGTATGCGTTCATGCGTATATGTGTGTATGCATGCATGCGTATATGTGTGTATGTATGTATGTATGTATGTATGTATGTGTGCGTGCATGCATGTATGTGTGCATGTGTGTATGTGATGGCCTATGCATGTATGTGTGCGCGTCTGTATCTGCGTATGTATGCATGTGTTTATGTGTACATGCGTGTATGTGCGTGTGCATGTGCGTGTGTCTGTGCATGTGCCGTGTATGTAAAGCATTCGATGGATGTGCTCGTACACATACATGTAGGTCATGCACACATATGCATACATGTATGATATGCCTCATCAGAGAAAGACATGTATTTATATGTATGCATGTATGTATGTATGTGTGCATGTGTGTATGTATACATGCATGTCTATGCCTCATCGAGAGAAAGACATATATGTATGTGTGTGGATTTGTGTGTGTGTGTCTGTAGGTATGCAATGCATGCATGTCCATGTCTCATCGAGAGAGGATCGAATGGCACAATTGATGGGATCTTGAGATGCGATGGAGTAGCCTCGATCGTAATAGAGACGTCATACAGAATATAACACAGACAGGGCCGGAAACTGCGAGGTTTCGGTGAGCCAGATTTGCATGAAATCGCTTCAATCGTGGACATGTTCTTCTGCTTCTGCATGATGCCGATACAGATGTTGGATGTGGTCGGTGCGGGCAGGTTACACCATGCTTCTCGGCTCGATCTATAACTCGTGGGGATATGTTCGATTCGATCGATCATGCACCATTCTCTTTCCCGACTAGTGTGGGAATGTTCAATCATTGGCACAAGCTAGAAGTGGAAATTGTATAAGAAGCAACGTCATACAAAAATGTCAGACAGCTTAACAATCCGTATATGTTATTCAAGTGCTTCTCTATACATCATGTTGCACTTACACAGCACAGTGCATATGTGTTTGTAATCGACAAATGTCGAGGTGGGAGCCTTTACATGTGGGGACACGCCGAGAGCATTATTTTTGCTTGTTGATCATGCACGGGGCCAATGATACAACGCGAGAGACAAAACCCAGTTTCTTATGCCAATCTGAGGACTGCGATTCCGCACAAACTCGGCGGTCTCCCAGCGCTGCAGCATTAGAAAAACCGGATGCTTTGTCTCTATAGCTTTGCGGCCACAGAACGCCCGGAACTTTATCAACTTCCGCAGGATATGTTAATCATTCGCACATGATCTGACGCTTTCTACGCCCAAGTTCTTGGTTTCGGGCCCGTGACTTGTGGGCGATGATGATTTGGTAAAGCCGCGTTGCTAGGGATTTCATTGGCGGGCCCAAATCGGCAGAACGATCTCAGATGGGAAACTGGGCACCCGTTCAGTGCAAGATTTAGGTTTTAGGGTTTCCGATTTCAAAGGTTTTAGGGTTTAGGGTTTAGGGCTAAGAGTTACAAAAGCTCTAAACAAACATTGAACAATGGCAGTTAAACAAACACATGTACATATATATGTTGAAAAATAGAAAGCATATTAGTATAGATATAAATCAGCCAAAAACACTAACCAAGAAACCATAAAAATAGGATGACTAGGAATGCAACAATGGAGAATTTACTAGAAAACGTCTAACAAAATTATAAATTACATTTTAATGCACACTGAAACTGGAAATTACAAATCAACACATACTTTTAAAGGTTAACGTTGATTAACACCGAGTAAATTAATTCTTAGTTCAATTAACATCAAATTAAGCGATTGATCAACGCTCAATTACGTGATTAACACAAATTAACGTGTCAGTAAATTGATTAGATTCTAAAATGGCGAGCTTGCAGTAATTGAACATAGCAAGGGAATCGAGTAAGATCATTCAGTGGGAAGTGATTAGGAATGAAATCAATACTAGCGGAATTAATCGAGTGTTAATTTTTAAGTGGAATATAAGATTAGGCATTAATGTGTAATTTGCGATTAAAATGTAATTATAATTTGGCGAAACGTTTTCTTTTTTTGGTTAACAGGCGAATATATGCAAGTATAAAAGTACCAAAAAAAAAAACAAAAAAAAAGCAATATTTATACAGGAACAGATAAATGCGGACGTAGAAAAACTAAATGGAGATATAAAATGAGAAGAAAAAAAAGGAAATTAAATAATGCTCCAAATTTAGGGACGTTGTCTTAAGATCATATCTCGACATAATTATAATTAATCCGCATAAATATAATTAAAGGAAAAAAAGCGAGTTTAATTACTGCCCCTTATCGCGATCGCGGCCTATTATTATTATTATTATTATTCATTATTATTAGCCGCGCGGAAAAAGGCCTGCCACGTGGACGTATCTGATAGGCTGACGGCGCCAGCTCATCCCCGCCTGTTTTCTTGCTTTTCCCTGCTTTTTTCTGTTTTGTTTTTTCCTCTCATTTTTCCTTTTCATTTATTTAATAATAATAATAATAATAATAATAATAACAACAACAACAATAATAATAATAATAATAACAACAATAACAACAACAACACCAACAATAATAATAATAATAATAATAATTAGTAGTATTAATAATAATAATAATAATATTATTATTACTATTTGTTTTTCTGGCTTTCATCTCGTTGCCGCATCTTCTTCTTCTTCTTCTTCTTCTTCTTCTTCTCTTCTTCTTCTTCTTCGTTCTTTCCATCGCCATCGCCATCGCCATCGCCATCGCCAAGCTTCGTTCCTTTTCTCACTTTCTCTGAACAAACCCGATCGTTTCTGCACTTCCTCCATTCTATACATCTCAGGTACTCCCGACTCTTCTTTTTCTTCAGCTTCTTCTTCTTCTTCTTCTTTCTCGATCTTCTGGAGAAGCAAAACACGGGCTTCCTCCCCCCTTCAAGACCCCAGCACTCTCTTCTCGTAATGCTCCTAGGAAGTCACTCTTCCTGTTAAGAGCTTTGTAGTGGCCGTGCCAGGAACGCGAAACCGAATTCTCACCACAGATCTTCGATCCGACTCCGTTGTTTTGCAGCAGACTACGGCCTCGCATTCCCTGAGAGGATGGATCCTGCGCTTCCCTTCAGAATAGCTCTCACCAGGTGAACAAGATCAACTCTCTTCTAGTCCAGTATACCGAAGCGACAACATTCCTCCAGATCTGAACAGGAAGTTGTTGATTTTTTATTATCCATTCCACATTGTTGCTCCCAGAAACCCCTAAGTTCTCTTGAAGTTCGATCATGTCCTCCTGGCAGTACATGCTCAGCAGATGACGAAACGTTCTAGTTAGGATTTCATTTACTGTGAGGACAAGTGAAAAAGCTGCAGATCTTGGAATACCAGTTCTCGATTTCAGTGTGAGTGTCCGCCATTCGCCATGGTTGCTTGCATCAAACCGTAAAGTTTCCATCACAGATCCATCTTCCCTACTTCGATGTATTCGACTATTGCCACACAAAATAATTTCTGTTAGGGTTTCTTTGTGGTGTCAGAAAGACAATGATATTTTTGCGTTATCTAAGAATGGCAGTTGATTCTCTGGAAAAATGGTAATTTCCACATTGTTCATTGCAGCAAACTTCAAGATTCCTTCACAGGCATTGGAAGATATTTCACAAGGTGAAACATTTTTCTGTTAGGGTTTCACAAGACTCGTTTGTTTCAGATGTATGTTGTCACTTTGCCATTCTTACAGCGATAAAACCCAAAAACCGGGAAAGGTTGATTAGTCTTCCTTTAGATACATTAGTCATCAGTACAATCACGTTTCTTTTTTGTGGTACATTGAGGTATCAAGAGAGTTCAGTTCCATACTCTTGCTCACTGTTTGCCAGATATCCCTTCAGTGTTATTGCAGTGGTTAGAAATCTGTCTGTTCTCATCTGTGCAAGATGAAAGAACAAGTTTTCTGACAGGGCTTTGTGACAGTATCAGGAACAGAAGTTTCCAGCAGATCTATCGCATAACACATATAACGAGATGGATTTCTTGCCTTTGCAACGTGGTTTTAGGTCTTGAAAGATTTTCAGGCCTTTGGCAAGAACATGGATTTTCTCAGTAACGAACTCTCCAAGAAGACGTTTGTCTTTGGACTGAAATTGTGGGTTGTCATTGGAATTGCAGTGGGAGCTCTTATTGTTCTCATACTTTTCTGTCTCTCTATATGTCTAACGTCAAGGAAGAGATCCTTGGAAAAGAAGAAGCACGGCAGTAGCTACGGGGTATCCAAGACTGCTTTCAATGTAAATGGACCAGTGAGTGATCGTGGAAGGCAATCTACTCCTCCTCCCTATCGTGTCCTAAATAGATCCAGCAACAGTGTGCAAAGTAAGAACAATTCAGAAACAGAGAAAGAGGCTTCCATAGAAGTGCAGAGAGAGAGCAGCTTGGATAGGGGAGAGAAACAACAAGAAAGCAGAGCTGTTGAGAGAAACAGGCAAGCAACAAGGAAACAAGAGGAAGCCAGGATGGAGATGGCCAATCGAGTGCGTTTACCTCCTGTCGAGAAAGGTGTGGTAGAAGGAGAGAGGAGAGTTCCTCATCATTCACATGAAAGGGGTTCAAGTGCAAGTAACGATTCTCGATCCGCAGATTCGCCATCATCAGCACCTACAGTTATATCTGTGCCTGAGGTTTCTCACCTTGGATGGGGCCATTGGTATACATTACGAGAGCTCGAGGCCGCAACTGATTCTTTCTCTGATATGAATGTGCTCGGTGAGGGTGGCTATGGTATTGTGTACCTAGGACATTTACCTGATGGCACTCGCATCGCTGTCAAGAACCTTCTCAACAATAGGTATATGCTTTTTTTCTGCAGCATTATCTCGAATCCTAAACCCAAAAAATTGTTAGGTCTATTATTTATGCATTATACACTTGCTGAATCTGCATCAGATTTCGCACATGTACACTTTTGAACTGAACCCATTCGTCTTTGGTCTTTCAAAATGCTTCCATATATCCAAGGAGGGATTTAGAAAAGTGTTCTGAATTCTGATTACATTTGGCATCATAGAGGACAAGCAGAAAGAGAATTTAAGATAGAGGTCGAGGCTATTGGGCGTGTGAGGCATAAGAATCTTGTGCGGCTGATTGGTTACTGCATGGAGGGATCCCAAAGGTGATTTTTTCTTCCGTTGTCTCAGAATTGAATGTACCGCTATGTACTTCCACTATTTTCATATCTGTAGTTGTGTTGTGGTGTCTGTCCAGAGCTTTCACAGTCGCCAGGACTGTGCTAATGAAAATAGGATGAAAGGAGTAGTCTAATTGGTTACTTGCCTTCCAATAGAACCTTATTTTCTTTCGATGCTATTTCATGCTGAAATGGGATTGAAACTGCATAAATTACAGAGCCTGATCCATAAGTTAGTATTTTTGATTATTGACTAATTATTAGATAACTCGCTCTATGCTGTCCAGGATGTTGGTTTATGAATATGTTGACAATGGAAATTTAGACCAGTGGTTACATGGACAATTAGGAGATTTGCCACCATTGTCATGGGAGAAACGGATGAAGATTATTCTTGGTACTGCAAAAGGGTATTTATTAAAACTCTTCTACAACTCAAATTTCCATTTCACATATTTTGTTATATGCATGTTCCGGAGAGTTTCCTGTGTTCCAAGCATATCCATGTTTTCTGTATTACGTATATATATATATATATATATATATATATATATATATATAGAGAGAGAGAGAGAGAGAGAGAGAGAGCTCATAACAACAGGTTAGCTTATTTGCATGAGGGCTTGGAACCCAAAGTCGTACATCGGGATGTGAAATCTAGCAATATCCTATTAGACAGCCAATGGAATGCAAAAGTTGCTGACTTTGGACTTGCCAAGCTTTTAGGAACAGGGAATAGCCATGTTACAACAAGAGTCATGGGGACTTTTGGGTAAGCGTACATGTCTTTCGAAGTTAGGGTTTCTCCTTCTAACTCAACTATGATTCTTATCCTTTTTTTTTTGTTTGAAGGTATGTTGCCCCAGAGTATGCCCTTACTGGTATGCTTACTGAGAAAAGTGATGTATATAGCTATGGTGTCCTCCTCATGGAATTGGTAACAGGAAGAGTTCCTGTGGATTTTAGTAGGCCAGCTGGAGAGGTTGGAAACGTTTCTTGCTATGGTACTAACACATCTGTAGAACTCTTTAAGTTTAACACCCTGACTTTTGTGGACTAGGTGAATTTGGTAGACTGGTTAAAAGCAATGGTTGGTAACCACCACTCCGAGGAAGTTGTAGACCCAAAGATGGAGCAGAAACCATCACCACGAGCTCTGAAAAGAGCTTTGCTTGTAGCTTTACGATGTGTTGATCCTGATGCCCCAAAGCGGCCAAAAATGGGCCAAGTAGTTCACATGCTGGAAGCTGAGGATAATCCATTTCGTGAGGTATGATATAATGGTAGACATGCAATGGGATTCTGTTGAGGTGAAAACATCAAGTCGTCCTTACTCGTGGCAAATTTACCGAAACTTATCAATCCATCTCAAAATTACCAGAGTACACCCTTTGTTTTTTTATACTAGCAAGGAGCGCTACTCTGGTAAATTTTGGAATGTAGTGATATTTTTGTAAATGCTCGAATAAGATACGAGTGTTTTCGA
Organism: Azolla pinnata; assembly: GCA_037176905.1. Lineage (NCBI taxonomy): Eukaryota > Viridiplantae > Streptophyta > Polypodiopsida > Salviniales > Salviniaceae > Azolla > Azolla pinnata. The sequence goes on from JBBBWG010029755.1 coordinate 48,077, forward strand.
CCTTTTATGTGTGGTGTTTAGATCTACTGTAATCAGATCTGTGCTAATGCTTCTGACAATGTCAAAGGAACGGAAGAACAATGTGCGGGAGACATCCCGGCAACGGACTGGAACTCATCAAGTTCACATGGCATCAGAAAACCAGGGCATTCCTAAAGAAAATTTTGCTTACATGCCAGCAGCTCATAGGGATGCAGATACACAAAGGACGAGCAACATAAAGAATGGGAAAGGGAAGATGTCAGCTGAGGATGAGGAAGAAGAAGGCGACGACTCACAGAGCAATGGGGAGCCCATAGCAAGATGGAGGAGGTGATGGGAGACATTTCTCATAGGTGTTGGTGGTGGCTAGTCAAAAAGAAAAGGATCAAAATGCCGATGATGGGCTGCTGCAAAGGATGAAAAAGCTCTCGACAGTAGTTTCTGGGCTTGATCGAGAATGGCTCAAATGCTTGTAGGTGTACTAGTGGGGGGGGGGATTCATTAACTGTTGAGAAAGGATCAGAACGTTTGTAGCAATTGATGGGCGCTTTGGGGAATAAAATCAAATTCTTTGGGGAAAGGCAACTTTGGTCCCTCGAACCTTCGTCCTTCCATCAAAATCACATCCTTTGGAGCAGACAAGTTGTTGATAGTGTGCATGCATCTCACATGCACTCTATTAACACCGAATCGCTACCTTCATTCATCATTGGCTTCTAATGGGCAAAGTAGAACGGTGGAATCCGTCGATTCTTTTCATGTCTTTTGGAATGTGGTTTTGGGCAGGAATCGAACCGGCGCCTCTCGATTCAGGTGTGGATCGTGGATTGCCGACTTGCTGTCTGACGAAGCAGTGTAAGATTCGGAAACAATGGCGTCATTTCGGCTTCTGCATGCTTGTAAGTGGAGGCAGGTTTCATCACCTTTCTGATGGTAGTTATAAACCGCCGATCTGGAGTTCATATATTCATCATCTCTTGAAATGTGGAACCACAAAGCAAATGAAACATTCAAGTGATTCCATGCCATGTATATGATGGTGGTGGTGATGATGATGATGATGATGGTGATGGCATTCTGAAGCTTGAGCTTCCAAAGATATGCTGATCCTGAGGTGTATCTAATGTCTTATGTGTTATGCTAGCTAGCAAGCCAGTAAAGTGTAGAATGAAAGTGGAAAGGTCAAATTCAGCTGTGGAATGCAATCCATTTGCACTGTGGAATTCTGGCTTACTTCCTTTCTCTTGAGAATCTGATCAAAGGAAAGCATATCACTGGTGAAACAAAACAATCCCAACCAATGTACTGTTTTTAGTTTGCTTTTGCCATCGATCTTTCAAGCAGCGAGTTGGTCGATAGCTGGACTCTACACATGCATGGAGGTATATAAACAGATGCGTAAGCATTCGAGGATCACTCTGGCTCTATAGACACAAGCTTTGATCGATTCGGCTTTGATTCTAAAAGCCACTTGTAATTGGGCATTGATCGAGCAAAACTTCAGATTAGAGGCTCTGATCAAGGTGTGTGCTTGACACAACTGTCTATTATAGAGATGGCCCAGATACATCAACTTCATGCGTCTGTCTGTCTAGTAGCATCAAACCCTAAAACCTTTGGACACGATCGAAACCTTGAAACCGAAACCTTAAAACCTGGGGATCAGAAAACCCTAAAAAGATCCTGTATCGATGCACCTTGGCTCAAAAAACCTTGAATCATGTATTCATTTAAACCTAGAACTGATAAACCTGTAACCCTGCAATCTTGGATTGATTAGCAACCCTAAAGCTTGAAACCTTAAAACCTTGGATCGGAAAACCCTAAACCCTATACCGAAACAAACCCTAAAACCAAAACCTTGCACCTTGGATCGACAGAAACCTCGAATGCTGTATTGATACACCTTGGATCAGAAAACCTTGAATCTTTGTACTCATTTAAACCTAGAACTGATAAACCTATAACCCTAAATCCTGGATTGATTAGAAACCCTAAAGCTGAAAACCTTAAAACCCTGGATCGGAAAACCCTAAACCCTTTGCCGAAAGAAACCCTAAAACTATAAAACCTTGCACCTTGGATCGACAAAAACGCTGAATCTTGTATTGATACACCTTGGATCAGAAAACCTTGAATCTTTGTATTCATTTAAACCTAGAACTGATAAACCTATAACCCTGAATCCTGGATTGGTTAGAAACCCTAAAGCTGAAACCTTAAAACCTTGGATCGGAAAACCCTAAAAATCTTGTACCGAAAGAAACCCTAAAACTATAAAACCTTGCACCTTGGATCAGAAGACCCTAAATCTTGTACCGATAGAAACCCTAAAATTGGAACCTTAAACCCAGGATCAGAAAACCCTAAACCTTGGATCGACAGAAAACCCTAAACCCAGGATCAGAAAACCCTAAACCTTGGATCAGCAGAAAACTCTAAACCCGGGATCAGAAAACCCTAAATCTTGGATCAACAGAAAACCCTAAACCCTGGATCAACAGAAAACCCTAAACCCTGGATCAAGAGAAAACCCTAAACCTTGGATCAACAAAAAACCCTAAACCTTGGATCAACAGAAAACCCTAAACCTTGGATCAACAGAAAACCCTAAACCTTGGATCAACAGAAAACCCTAAACCCGGGATCAGAAAACCCTAAACCTTGGATCAACAGAAACCCTAAAACCGAACTTAGATCAAACCCTAAATCCAAACTACAAGCACTTTAGGGGCATTTCCCCAAATAAGGAAAAACCTTGTTTTCTTCTTCTTCTTCTTCTTCTTCTTCTTCTTCTTCTTCTTCATCTTCATCTTCTTCTTCTTTCTTCTTTCTTCTTCTTCTTCTTCTTCATCTTCATCTTCTTCTTCTTTCTTCTTTCTTCTTCTTCTTCTTCTTCTTCTTCTTGGCCATGGCCATGGCTTCCGGCTTCTCTGCGTTTTCTAGGGTTTGCCCCTCGTCGATCCGCCCACCACGATGCAGCAGAGAGCTCTTCCCTCCCTCTCTTCTCCCCTCCTTCAATGGCGGATCGACGCAGCAGCAGAATCCGCAGCAGCAGCAGCAGCAGAAGCTCCAGATCGTACCTTCCATCTTTCTTCCACCGCCCCCGTCTTTGGCGCCCGCTGTGATCTCCGTGTCCTCGGCCATGGCGATCCTCCTCCTCTCCGCACCTCCCCCGCTCGCGGCCACGACGATCAAGATGGGAGGCGATGAGGGCAGCTTGAACTTCGTGCCTGCTTCCGTCACTGTTCCCGCCGGGGAGAAGATCGTCTTCTCCAACAACAAGGGCTTCCCTCACAACGTCATCTTTGAGAAGGATGGCGTCCCTCCGGCTGTCGAGGTCGAGAAGATCTCTCATGTGGACTACATGAATGATCAGGGAGAGCAGTTCGTGGTCGTTCTTACCGAGAAAGGGACTTACAAGTTCTTCTGTGAGCCGCATGCAGCGGCAGGTATGAATGGCGAGATCACTGTAACGTAGTCATGAATCTCACTCTCCCCCTCCATTTCTTTCTGCGTCGTCTCTCGATGTGACGATGCAGGATGCTCCCATTTTCTGATGCCAATGTGTAAATGTGTATATACATGTTTCTCCTTCTTGCCGGCAATGCAAAGTTGCTGTACTGTTCTTATTCTCCCTGTCTCTCTCTTCCTCTCTTTCTCTCTCTCTTTCTCTCTCTCTCTCTCTCTCTCTCTCTCTCTCTCTCTCTCTCTCTCTCTCTCTCTCTCTCTCTCT
>JBBBWG010029766.1:0-39975 GCA_037176905.1 Azolla pinnata
TAGGGAGTCATGGGCAGTTCTCGATAGCATCTTAAGGACTAAGGGTTGTTTGCAAGAAAGGTCACTTCAATGAAAGAGCTCTTTCACAAATATATTCTCGTGTCCCTTACATGCTTGTCAAACTTCTCCATCCACTCTTAAAGTTTGACTCATGCTATGTCTAATTGGGCTTTTCTTCATGCTCTTCCTCCTCAGTCACATTGTTGCACAAAGGCATGACCAATTGGGCTTTTTCCTCATGCCCTTCCTCCTCAGTCATTGTTGGACAAAGGCATGACCTTGAGTAAGAATAAGGGCGTGAGAGCGAACGGAAACAAGTGAGCAAACACATACACACATTTGCAAACAATGGAGCATTTCACAAGTCCAACAGATTTCTTGAGTTGAAGGCCTAGTGGTTCACGCTATTGTGTCCATATTCAACTATTTACCTAGATCAAAAGCTGTAGCCACCACATTGTTTCATTGTTATCGAGGCTAACTAAACACGCATTCATATATATTTTATGCCTCCCGTCAATTCATCCTTTAAAATGTCGAAGGATGAGGTTGAAGAGGTCTTGATGGAGGCCAAAGAGCATCGAGGATAGCCCGATGCGAGATCGTGCAAGCTTGAAGGGCACAACATAGAAGACACGAACGAAGAAGGAAAAAAGCACAGGAATTGCATAAACATGGTGTTCATGCGTTCCCCATAATATACTATGTAAGGTTTTTGATGCCCATGATCTCGAGATCATCAATTTGGCTGGGCACAGGTGTCAAGGAATGGTCTTGGTCTGTTCCAAGCCATGCTAATGCATCCGCATAACTGACCGTTCTTCTATCCTTTTCCGACTAGCCTGCCCTTCATAAAAGCTAGCTGAGTGTTCGCAACCGGCTCTCGCCTCTGTTATTGCGAACAGAACATGTTTCGTTCTGTATTGTGCATCCATCAGTTAAAAATAATTAGAAGAGATAATTTGATCTGAATCAATTGGCTCGAGCATCTGAAGACAGTTTCACCTTATTTGGAGTCATTGTTGTTAGCAAGAGAAGGAGGATTAACCCTAAATCCTAAACCTTAAACCTTAAACCTTAAGCCTTAAACTCGAATCCCCAAACCCTAAACCTGATTATGTGATAATCCATTTTGTTCTCAAGTTTTAAGTGTAACGAGAAAAGAAGAAGCGACGAAGAAGACGACGCCGACGACGACGAAGAAGAAGAAGAAGAAGAAGCAGACAGGGGACGACGAAGATCTCTGTCGCTTCTGACTTTGGGTCCTCCCCTTCTTCGAATCGCGAGGAAGAACGGACTCGGACGTGCACGAGTAGAGCTCCAATCGTGGGCTCTCTTGGTCTGCACTGATGCGCAGCAAAGCTTCGAAGGGAGGCGGAGGCGGCGGAGGAGGCGGAGGAGGAGGAGGAGGAGGAGGAGGCGGAGGCGGTGGTGGGGGCGGAGGAAGAAAGATCGGCGTAGCAGAAGTCGGCATCAGCGGCAGAAGAAGCGATCCTCTCCAGTGCCGTCATCATCAGCACCACCATCGCCCGACGGAGCTATGGCAGATGCTATGGCACCGAGGATTCGTGCCAAGCGGAGCTCCTCTCGTCGTGCTGCTGCTGCGCCGAGAGCGGCAGAGGAGATGCACCCTGACGAGTGTGCATCGCAGGTAGCTTCCACTTCCACATGTGCATCGGTCAGTGGTCCTCCTCCTCCTCCTCCTCCTCCAGGGGCATTCAACTCCATAGCCACATGTGGTGCTTTTGTTACCATTACTGCTGATGCTGGTGCTGGTGCTGGTGCTGGTGCTGGTGCTGGCTATGGCGCTTGCGAGCATGTGGTGGAGTTCAGAGAAAGGCGGGGATTCATAGCATTGCAGAGATGTATGGCTCGGGGAGGAAGCAGGTTTGCTGCAGAGGCACTGGTGCATAGATGCGTCATATGTGGTAGCTTATCGGGCCGTCTCTACACATGCCTCTCATGTGCAGCTGTATGCTGTTGGGACGGATCTGGGGCTGTGCCCCATGCCGCTGCTCATGCCCTTTCGCATTCAGGCCATGATCTTGCTCTCGATGTGGGAAGGGCCGAGCTCTTCTGTTGCACATGTAAAGACCAGGTTTATGACCCCGATCTCGACCTAGCTGTGCTTTCATCTCCAAAACCACCACCACCAGCATCATCTTCATCGTCGTCATCGTCATCGTCAGCTTCGGCTCCGCTTGCGAGAGCATCCTTGATGCTGCTTTCGTTGTTGCAGGAGAGCATGAAGAGCCCATGTGAACCGCCTCCAGCCCACAATGCATCTCATGTACACAAGGGATTCCATAGCCATGGCGATGGGCCCCAGACAAGAAGCAAGAAGCGAAGACTCGATCTCCAGAATCATCGTCATGACTCGCGCATGCCTTCTCCTCCTCCCGCAGCTCAGTGCCTTTCAAGGATCCATTCGGAATGTGCATCGAACGGTGGCAATAATGCTGATGCTGATGCTGATGGTCTTCTTGGGTTGCGTGGTTTGAACAACCTCGGGAATACCTGCTTCATGAACTCTATACTGCAAGCCCTTCTCCATGCCCCACCTATGAAGAACTACTTTCTCGAGGGCCGGCATGACCGGGCGATGTGCCACAAGAAGGGATCTCCGATTTGCCTTGGGTGTGAGATGGGCATCATTTACTCGGCAGCCTTTTCCGGTGATCAGGCACCCTATAGCCCGGCTCAATTCTTGTACAGGTTTTGTTTTCTCGACCCCCAGACCAAATCCATTTGTAATCTCATGATCTCATTTTCTGGCTTCGCTTCGGCGATCTAATTCTACTTTGTCTTGTTTTTTGCGTACATGATCTGATGGCCTCTCTTTGTCAAGAGATATCTGCTTGTAGTTATTTGGCGTTTTTCACGGATCTCATTTTGTTGCTCTGATTCTGTCAGCTGGTGGCAGCATGCTGCAAACCTTTCGGGCTACAGGCAACAGGATGCTCACGAGTTTTTCATTTCGGTCGTCGATGGAATACACGCCAGCCGAATCGAAGGAAATCAGAAGAGGTAAGTTATGTCGATTTTTCAGCATCTATTCTGTAGTGTCAACAGGGAGGCGGATTTTGCAACATGCCCCCTAGATTTTTCTTTTTCGCCGAGGAAGAGTGTTGCATCTTTTCAACGATTGATAGGTCCAAATAATTTGTTGGCAGTGCAGGCAATGATGCGGACTGTGGATGTATCGCACACCGATGTTTCTCCGGACTGTTGCGATCCGATGTGATGTGCGCGGAGTGTGGTTTCAGCTCGACAGCATACGATCCGTGCATCGATATCTCGGTGGATCTCGAGCCTCTCAAATCGTCGATTACCTCCGATGGGAGCAGATCAGAGTTGCACGATCATCATCGGATCGGCGCCACGAACAGGGCTTCTTCTTTGTACGGATGCCTGGATCGCTTCACACGGTTAGAGAAACTAGGCGTGGATCAGAAGTTGTACTGCGAGAACTGCAGAATGCCGCAGGAATCGGTGAAGCAGATGTCGCTGTGTAAGCTGCCTCTCGTGCTGTGCCTTCATATCAAGAGATTCGAGCATTCGCACGTCGGCAACATGTCCAGGAAGATCGATCGGTATGTGCGATTCCCCTTCAATCTCGACATGGCCCCATACGTGTCTTCATGCATCGTGCGGCAACGGCATGGCAACAGGCTCGGTTTCATCGACACAGGCTTGGCTGGCCCCACCGAGTACGAGCTTTACGCAGTGGTTTCGCACTCGGGGAAGCTGGATTCGGGGCATTACCTCGCGTATCTGCGCCTGGGTCTGCAGTGGTATCGATGCAATGATTCCTGGATCTCCCGCGTGAGTGCAGATCTGGTGAGAGCCACGCAGGCGTATATGCTTTACTATGTTCAAAGGGGTTATGCAAGTCACTCGAAGGAGCGGTAGCGTGCCCAAAATGGTTGTTTGCTCAGAAACCTCGGAATTTTTGCCCTGGATGGTAGGAATAAGGGAGCAAGCAATGCTCTTGAGGGATGAATGGATGGTCACTGTACCTCATCACTTCAAGCAGGTTTTTTCAGCTGAGAGAGATGTGTACATGGTGGTGGTGTAACTGCAGTTTTGGTAGTGAAGAGTTCTCGTTTCGTCGCACATATATGCGTAGGGGGCCTGCGAATGAGCCGAGGCAAAAAGATGCCAGCGCTCTCAGAGGTGCCTGCCTTTAGAGATTTGCTAGAGTTTCGAGATGTTGTACATTGGAGTCCCCTGTAGAAGTCGAATGTGTTCATTTGAATCCTGTGTCGAATGAAGAAGCAAGCGCTTGCTTGTTGCTGATCGGATTTCTTAAAGCCTTTGATGCTTTGATTTGCCCAATTTGATGATGTGGTTGTAGAATTGGAATGTGTTTTTAAGCTTTGTCTTTAGGCGGTGATCTGTCCTTAGTCTCTCCTGCATGCTCTCGAATTTGTTGCCATGAGTTGTGTTGCGATGTGTGATGATGTGCTGAAGTGTTTTAGGGTGTGAAGCTCTGATCAGCTCTCGATCGGACTTGGACCACAATGTAAGAATGCGACGAGAGCAGGGAATCGAAAAGAGAATAAAGAAGATGATTATACTAGTAGGATAGGCAAGTGGGCAGCATTGAGAACGATCATTAGCAAGACAATGTTACCTCAATAAGATGTGCTTGGTAAGCTATTTTGATGTGATCGATGAGGGATTGTGCATGATAATTTGGAATGATGAATCTTCTTGCTGCTACCTGAGCAAAATATTGGGTCGAGTTGAGTCAGAGTCGCATCCATGGAGCATGCGATTGGCACAACACACGATCAACACGCATCCATTCGGAGTAGCTCTCGGATCATTTCGGCTTCTCAAATAAAGATCAGACGAAAGAAGGCTTGTGGACAAAAGCTTCACGACTGTCTACTATGCTACTATTGTTCGTATGTATCTTGCATCCATGCTCTCGACTGGAGCTTCCACGGTTTCTTCCTCATTTCTCTGACGTGCTTTCTGCCGCAAACTGTCCGCTGGAACACACACACACGTATTCGTACATACAATACATACATACGTACGTACAGATTGTTTGGAACATACAGACACACACAATCACCTACGTATATGCATGCACACATTCGTACCTATACACTGTAAGGAGCATTACACATACGTATACGTGGACGTATACACATCCATACGTACGTGTACGCATCCATACGTATACGTGTACGTGTACACACATACGTACATTCCTTCCTTCCTTCATACCTACGTACATACGTACATCCGTACCTGCCGCCGAGCTCAGATCGTCTGCGTCGGGGAGGTCGATCAGACAGACGTAGATCGATCGCTCGAAACCTTCTGTTCCATCGCTCTCTCGTCTGCATAAAGACAGGACGGAAGAAAGGAAGGGAGGAAGGAAGGAAGGAAGGAAGGAAGGAACGTAGAGGAACGTCGCGGGTAAAGCCGGAGAGGAAGACGAAAGGGGCAAAGGCGATGGAAGGTGAAGACGAAGACGACGTGTGGCGCGCTCCGCCATGGCTCTATCCCTGCCTCCTCTCTCTCTCTGCGGCTCTTCTGTTGTACCGCAGCAGGATCCATGCGGCGTCTCCCAAGGACGTGACCAACAAGGACAAGGACTGGATGAAGTCTTCCCCTTCCTCCTCCCCTTTTATGTCTTTTCTGCTTCCGGCGCCCTTCCTCTTCTTCCAGCGTCGATTCCTCTCCCTCTTCTTGCTTGCCTCAGGTAAAGATCTGATTATACAAAATGTATGTGTGTATGTTTGTCTCCATCATTCAGCGATACAGTTCCATGGCCTTCTGAATTTTCTGAAATGCGTTCACCGAATATACTGATGTGCCAGCTGCCGAAGATCTACAGCTTGTCTATGGGGAGTCTTATCTTGCGTATAAGGGTGGTTTCACAAGACATGAGATCGCAAATTACCTCATCGTTGCTCACATCACGTCTCTCTCCGTCGGCCCCGTCCTAGGCATCCTTGCAGATCACATGTTAGTGGACTTTCTGCATCGTATTGTGTGGTTTCTTCAGCCGTCTTCCATGGAATGCTTCGTTACTTATTAATTTTATTTGCTTAGTAATGTTTTTATGCCTAAAAGGAAAACAGATTTGGGTGCTATGTCACTCATAGTCTAGAAAAGCACGTCATTATAGATGCATTGTCATACTATTTTACATGGATTTGGTGCATTTTTTGGTGAGATTCGGTACCTAATTATTGGCCTCATGAATTGAGTTATAAAACGCAAGATGTATAGCCTGGCTCAGTGTCTTATTACATTGTTGGTACGAGTGGGGGAAATTCACTATCCACCATTGTAAAGGTCGTACTTAAGCCATAATAGAACTCATGGTACGTATGGTGGGACATTTTGGTCTCAGTACCGGTATCACCAATACTCAAATTATCATACTTGGCTTATCAATGCCAGAGCTAGCCTGATGTTGACATTGACCATGCGAGACAGATCTATGGTTGGGCTGAATCACTACCCTGTTCCAGCATGCCCTTGACCTGATACCAGCCATAACTGGCATATGCCAAATCTGGATGCGTTTCAGTACTAGTGGTTCCACTTTTAGTTGGCAATTCGGGTACGTGACTGACTTGAATGAGAACATAGTAGAATCTAGCATTGACTTTTGCTGGTTAACGTGTGTGTAACGTTAATGGTCCTGAAAGGAAGAGTCCAAGAACCTTGAATAATCTTATAAACTTAACCATGGAAGGTTAGGTTCAGCTGAGGGCCTTATCTTTCTCTCTTATCTTGGTTGCCTGAGCATCTATAATGCACCAAGACAGTGCTGCATCAAACTACGATATTCATTGGCTGTCAAAGGTAGAATGGTAAAGGTTTCTCAAAATGATGAAGGTTTCTCAAAGATTGGCTTGGAAAAACTGTAATGCATTCAAATGTCATTCATAATCCTTATATATTAAACTATACCAATGTCATAGGTGTGCCTCTCATTTCATATTCATGTTCGTAGGTGTAAACTACAATCTTCATTGGCTGTCAAAGTTAGAATGGTGAAGTTTTCTCAAAAGATTGGGTTGGAAAAACTGTAATGCAATAGAGTCTATCATCAAATATCATTCATAATCCTTGTATATATTAAACTATACTAATGTCATTGGTGTGCCCGTCATTTCATATTCATGTTTGTAAATTTTCACTACATGAAATGTTTCCATCAATTATATCATCACCGTGAACTTATATTCGGGCACTCTGGAGACTGGACAAGGTCAAATGAAGGCATTATACATTCTTAGCTTTTAGTTTGTGAAACATAACTGAATGTGTACACTAAAGAATGGAAACATACCATATCAAACATTAAGTATTGAAGCTTTCTCATATCATACTTGTAATCCTATATGTAAACATCAAGCCTGTTATTAAAACCTTTTTAAGTGTCTAGCCAAAACCTGTTTGTGTGGTTAGCCTACAAACATTACTGATTTCGTTGCGTAAAACAAAAGAAAATTTTCTCCATAACACTATCAAGATTCATATCAAAGACTTCCGTCCATGAATCAAAACAATCATTAGCGATGGATACATTAGTTGATTTGAACCATTAATTTAAATAAGATTTTAAGGAAAAGTTTATGTTAGAGCTAGTTCTATAGCTGATTCTGAAGAGAGTGAATAAAGAGCATGGAGGTAGTGCAGATAAATGTGGATAACCTATGATAAAGATGAATAGATAGCCAACAAATGCAGGATATTTTATCCTGTTTAACGACACTATATGTGATATCAGTAGAATGATAGATAAATGCAAGTTCATTTTGGTTTTGTCCAAAGAGATGTGAGGTCTCGTTGTATTGTGAAACATTCTTTAGATCTTTGACTGGATTGCCCAGTAGAGTTGATAATCTCTATGTTAATTATGAAATTAGATTTGAATTGCTGAAAGGCATGGATGTCCTGTTCTGCTGTTGATTCATGTATGTTTCTTTTTGTTGACCAGTGGACGGAAAAAAGGTTGTTTGATTTATTGTTTGATGCAAATAGTCGGAGCCTTACTTAAGCAGACAAGTTCTTCCTTCCTATGGAGTGCTAGTATATTCCAGGGGCTTGCAACAACATTGCTCTCATCCACTTTTGAAAGCTGGTTTGTTACTGAACATGAAAAGGTAACTTTAATGTTGTAACGTAACCATAAATAAGTGGTTTTAGTTCACTCAGGAAAACTCACTTAAAATATATGAATGCTAGATATAATGGGTGTGTATTACTAGATCTTGTTGGAACATCTTATGATTTATTATCAAGAGCACGTTTTAGATAGGCTTAATTTGCGAAAGAAGATGTAATTAAATTCCTGCCCTTGCAAATGATTGTAAGTAGCCAAGAAGTCTCAATTTTATGTGTATGAGGTTAAGACTCAAAACAGGAACTTCATTATCATAAGTGCCACCACAACGTAAATTTTTTTTTGCTAGTACAGAGGGATGTACATATATGACTGCAGGATTTTCATTTAGAACTATTTGTATGCATGCTTTTATCCACATAATAAATGCGCTCAGACGTGGATGAGGGTGTATTCCAACAAGCTTCAGGAAAGTGTTGTAATTAATGATCAAACTTTATCGATTAAGAATCCATAAATTCCTATTTGACAATGTTTGCAATTATTGATTGGTTGTGTAGAATTAATGGGACAGTCAGTGCTACTGAAAATGAATCCTTCAGAGTATTTAGAGATGCCACAAGCATTTAAGATATGGTTGTGAAAGTTTGTGTACAATTTTTTCAGCGTACCCTGTGCATAGGTCTTGCGAAGGATTCTATCTTAATAAGTATTTTGACTGGATCTTTTATCAGTTTCTGAACAAGTGATAGCAGTCGAAGTTGTTCGTGGAAAACCAAATCTAGATTCATTTATTGGGTCTGATAATGTGAATAAGGATCTAATTCTATATTGAATGTGTGTGGTGGATGTTTGTTTCCGTCTGTGCATTATTAAATCAGGAAAAACATCACATGGAATTCATTATCTTTTTTCCGCAGTCAGGTTTTCGGCAGGAATGGATTAATGATACCTTCTGGTTAATGAGTTTTGGAGCTGCAGTGGTTGCAATCGGTTCAGCTGGTCTTGCAAACTTTGTGGTCGCACAACATTCAGCTGGGATGGCAGTTCCCACGATTGTTGCTGCAGTGGTGGTGGCAGCAGCAGCCCTGGGTATCTCCCTCTTGTGGGAAGAAAACACTGTCTCCTCGCATGGTAAATTTTTGGGAACAGTGAGAGCCACCTTCAGGATTTTCTATGGTAAGGTAGCATGGAATCTGATTAAAGGAAACCATGTTATAAGGTTGCTTTAAGTGGTGAGATTGCCTCTGTCCAGATAAGAAAATCATGGCCCTTGGATGTGCTCATGCAAGCCTCAACTTTGCAAACACTGTTTTTTGGTTCCTATGGACCCCAACTCTTGTGGTGAGCCTTTGAACACTCGTGCAAATTGCAGTCTCTTGCATTGTACTGCAGCTTCCATTAAATGAGTTATTAGATTCTTGTAGGCAGATGGGCGTGGACTTCATGTGGGTTTGCTCTTTCCGACGTTGATGGCTTGTCAGATGTTAGGCAGTGCGGTGTCCTCTATGGTTCTCTCTGGACCATGGAATGTTTACCCAGAAGATTTACTCCGCTGGACTTTTGTCTCTGCCGCATTGTCATTTGTAGTCCCAGCATATGACTATCAGGTATTGATGCTTTACTGTCTCGGCCCAACAGAATGATTACGGAGTGTCTTTTTGCAAGTTTATGGCTGTTTCATATTAATTGGCAGACTATGGTGTGCTCAACTACTAGTCTCTTTCTAAAGTAACTTCTCCTGGTTTGATGTACTTGAATGTGACATGGTGTATTTATCAGGAGATAAGTGTGCTAGCCTTAGCATTTTGTGTCTTCCATATAAGCTATGGAATCGCTTGGCCATTGCTTGCACGGCTGCGGAGTTTGTAAGTTAAAGGGATTATTTTATCCCACTGCCTGTTACCTGCCATTGGGTGTTATTTTGATATGTCTTATTGAGTTTTACTTCTTTCTGTTAGGTATGTCCCTGCTGAACATCGAGCGGGTATCATTACTTTATTTCAAGTGCCTGCACATGCAATTACAGTCTTCATTCTTGTAAATGTAAATAATTGTACTCATTTCTGAAGAGATAACACAATGGTTATGCTAGCAGAAGGATGATTCATGTGTATCCAACATTGTTTGTTTGCAGGGTAGCATGTTGCAGCGTCTCGATAACAACAAGATCTTTAGTCTTTCAATAGCAGGCCTTTTCTTTGGAGGATATTGCTTGCATACATTACACCGTTTGAGACAACATCAATCACATGGTATCAGTTCTCTAACAACAAGCTAAATGAGAAGTTTTGAATGGTCGCAGCATTTGAAATTATCGATACATCTCTTTTGTGGGCTTGTTACAGAAAGAGCTTCCAGCCAGCGCCCATAGTGATCGATTACTTTGATTTTAGCAGACCTGCCAACCAGTGAAACCAGTGAAATCATCTACAAGTTTTCAGCAATGTTGTCAATGCAGCGTGTACTTGATGGCAGTATATGAGCCTTCAGAATGTAATGGATTTATCTTTGGGCTCATTTGGTCTGATAGAATCTGAGATTGGCCTACACTATTGACCAACTGATGTGTTACCCTACATGAATTGATTCCCGAAACATTTCAATGAGAATTTTCATGTGGTAGCAGTTGTCTTGGGAGCACAATTGATTTCAGTAGTTGTCCGTGGAGGTAGATTCAACTGCTCAACATGTGATATTTGTATACAATGGAACTGTGAATACCTCTAATCCCTAACAACAGTCTTACAGTTGCAAGTACTATGATAGTGCTGAACAAATCCCATGTTCTTTTGTCTCGAAGGTCTTGTTATGCTTCTTGCTCATATTCAATTGTAATCAAAGCAATTTGTAGCTTTTTAGCTCCTTCCATAGTTTTTTTTGGTTACATCATGATCCCGATTGTTGTAAAGTTATCTTATGGATCGATTGTGCAGGGTCTTGGCATAGATAGATTCACAAACATGACTTTACAAAAGAATCAATCCCACATTTGCCTCGGCAAATCAAGGTAGTCTGTGTGATCTGTGCATGATGTACAGGAGGGCATTTCACATCTTGAAATGGGATTTTGTTCGTTAAGTCCATTTTTCGTCACATGGGGAGGAACGGTAAAATGGACGCTTTACACAATGCAGGGGATAAGATAAATTCAAATGGTAAACCCTAGAAGAAACCCTAACGTCTGGTCAGTACAAAATACTCGATGACAGGTTGGGCTGAGCCTAGATCTAGATCCATGTCCTAGAGTGTATATTAAAACAGGCTACAGAAAAGCTTGCCTTTACAAGATGCTCTTCTCTGTGTATATATATGTGTGTGTATGATGAAAATCTGAGGTGAGTTTTTTTTGGCTTCTTGTCTTTGGTGTTCATTCAACTTCTTCGGAACTTGGGCAAAAATCTCTCTAAAATCTATTGCAGTGCTGAAGGTCAAAGTCTTTCCAAGCTTTTCCTTTCCCTCTTCTTAAAAACAAACTTAGGGAGCTATATATACATACGGCAGCGAGCATTGGATGCCCACCTAACAAACAACCATAGCTATGGCGATTCAGAGACAAGCGAGTCAGAAGACTGTAAGAAGAAGCTCTGCAGAACGGAGCTCTACAAAAGAGAAGAGGAGGAAAATTGATTTCTCTATTCTTGTGCTGGGGGCAGGTAAGAGTGTGCAAACATGAAAGAAGCAAAAGCGTGGTCCAAGATTTGAGGAAAACACCCCCTCGAGAACAGAACAGAACAGCCCAACCAACCATTGATTGAATGAATGAACCGGTTCCATCTGCATTTGTATGTGAAGAAGAAGGACATACAGACACAGAAGAGTAACTAACAGAAGACTTGGGAGAGAGAGCATTGTTTCGAAAACAGTCATTGTGTTGTGATAGCAGCAGAATCAGGCGGCTGCTCATGGGGGATCAGGGGTGAAGTGAAAGCATATGTTTGTGGACAGGCCTTCCTTCTCTTCCGAATGCAGTTTGATCAATCGATCAATCGATTCTGTTGACCTCTAGGCAAGTGCCACTCCATCTTCTTCTCTGGATTGAACAGAGCAGTGCAGCAATCTATCGGTTACCTCCGACCCGACCGAGGTCTGATCATCATGGCAGCATCTCCATAGCTTGGTACCAGGTCATCGTATCATCATCGCTCCGATCGGATCCCCGTCCTCATCACCATCACTCGAAGTGAGCCATGTCCATCTCGAGGGCTGGCTTGGTGCGAACGCCTGCAGCCGTCGGTGCCCTGCTCACTCCGATCAACGAGGTCTGAAGAGCCTCCTCGTTGCTGGCGAAGCGCGCCAGGATCGCTACCCTCAGCCTCTGCGCCATGGCGATGCTCGCGATCGCTGCGACTACGCAGAACGCAAGGCCGGCGATGGTGAGGCAAGCGATGCCGAGGGCGAGCTTCCAACGGCTGCTCGACTTGCGGCGCTCGGAATTGCTACTGCTAGTTTTAGTAGCCGAGACGGATGAAGAGGATGATGTGGTTGTGGAGGAGGATGGATTGCTGGATCCAGCCGCAGGTTGTGCCGACGATGGCGATGACGGAGCCTGAGGCCACGGAACGACCAATGCGACATCTCCAAACGTGTCGAACTCGCAGACGTTGGGCGAAGCCGCGAGGGGCGCGAAGGAGACGGAGCCGTTGAAGGAGAAGAGGGCGCACACAGGAACAGGGGCGGTGGATGGGAGCGAAGAGTAGCGGGGCGCGTGGACCGTGATCATGCTGCTGCTGCTGCTGCTGCTGCTGGCGATGGTGATGGTGAGCTCGGGGAGGGAAGGATCGATGGCGGTGAGATTGGGCGGGGAGAAGGCGATGATGCCCACGATCGGCCCGCCGAAAGCGTAGGAAGGCGGGAGGCTGTAGATGGTGAAGTTGAAGATCTTCCGGTAGATGAGAAGCAGGGGAGCAGAAGCAGAATCATAGGGTGATGCTGATGCCGATGCCGATGCCGATGCAACTGCTAAGCTGATGGAATGCGATCCAGATGGGAGGGAGAACTGGTTGAAGGTGAGGCCCTGGCTCTGCAGGACGGAGGCCGAGGAGATCCATCGAGCTTCAGCGGCGATCCCCCCGAGAGATGGGCTCAGATTGATGGTATAAACAGTCGAATCCGAAGGAGGAGCAGGAGCTGAAGAAGAGCTCTGATCTTGGCCCCCGATCGCCAGGGCTGCGTACTTCACCAGCGAGCTGTCGACGCCCTGCCGCCGCACCGAGTTCTGCACCATGTCGGCTTGGGAGATGGAGCTGCTGCTGCTGCTGCTGCTGCTGCTGCTGCTGGGGATGGAGATGGAGATGGAGATGAAGATGGAGATGGCGATGGCGATGGTGATGGGGAGCTTGGCCATTTGGCTTTCCAGTTTCTCCACTTCAGTGTTGGGCAGAGAATTGGGGTCTCTTCTCAGGGAGGAAACAGGGGACAGAGAAAGAGACAGAAAATGGAAGAGCTTTGGGAGATATATACCTTGCTTAGCAGCAGGTGCAAAAGCAAAGATCTGCAGCTATGGCTACTACTCTGCTGCTGCAAATAAATAAATAAAACACAGAAAAGAGTCAGAGAGAGAGAGAGAGAGAGAGAGAGGACTGATGGAGCAGAAGCTCCTCCCCTGTTTTTTTTCCCTACTCTTTCTTTTTACCTCTTCTTCTTCTGTACAGAATCATCATGCACAAAACCACCACATTCATCCATAGATGGATAATAGGCCTGTCTTTGCCACACTTGCAAATCCTTCTGCATCATCATGCATGCAATCTGCATACACACATACAACGCATAGCATAACATACATGCTAGCAGAGATTGCAACCTTACCGAGAGGAAAAGATTTTGAGGCAGCCCAAAAACAGAGAGGTGTTCTGTTCCGAGTTCTGAGATCTGTTTTTTTTACTCTGCTCATTTTACATTTCACCCATTTGATTGATTGATGAACAGACTTGACTTCCTCATTCCTTTTCGGCGAGAATGCGGTAAATAAAGCCTCTTGTACCTGTTTACATGTGTGCACCAATAATTCCACCGTCCGCAGCAAGCCCGTAAAACTGGCAGGCCCTCGCGAGCACCAAAATCCGGCTGCGAATCGACAATCGTTCCGTTTCCAGCTTCCGATTCCTCCCTGACTCGTATTTTCCATGCTTCCGCTATGCCAAGTTTTGTTCTTCCGGCTTCTAATCACACCGCCGTTGTTAGGATGCTCTTCTCAGAGAATTCCTTGCAATACATACCAAGCATACCTCTCAAAAGTTCCGAAGCTTCTCTCTGAGTAATGCATTCATGACATTAACGGTACATACCAAACATGCTTCACTACCATTTCAACCAGTTTCTTTCATGGGCTTCTCAGTCCCTGTGGAAATTAGGGGTAGAAATCATCTACTCCAGCATAACTAACAACATAGCAGCATGAGAAGCCCCCTTCATCAGCTGTTACTGAAGCTTTCATGGGCTGTTCCATATTCATTCTGGAGTGACTTTTTTTTTTCCATTCCTCTACAGAGAGAGAGAGAGAGAGAGAGGGGTCGACCATCAATTCCAGTTGTCCCCCTCGATGCTATTTAGACACGAGTGATTTCTGTGTCCAAAGACTCAGGAATGATGATGAGGGATGGGGGGAGGGGCACATATTAATCTCAGTATTGTCAGTCAAGCTTTATGTACATTGAACAATGCTACAATTGGCCCAGTTCTGGATCGATCTACATGGCAAATCTGCACAGCACACAATATAATAAGATGGTCGAGCGAAAATGGGGCACGGAAAGGACAACCCAATTTGGTGAAAAGAGGCCATGTTATGGAACATCGTCGGGCGAAACAGCAACAGATACATGGGGCTCACAAACGATCACGGCCTCATCCGACGACGGTGAGCAAGCTTGGGATGTGACCTCGTGGGCGGAGAGCGACACAATGTGGGTTTCACAACTGATACCATCCATGGGCAGCGAATCATCATCGTCCTGCCTTTGGAAGAGCGCAATGGTGGTACAACCGATGCCAAGATCCTCGTATACACCATCACGGTTATCGGCGCCATCGGCATCAGCATCAGCATGCTGATGATGGCTTTGGCTGATGTCTACCGCGCTTTCTTCCTGGCTTGTTGAATCATGTACTCCCTGCCTCCTCGCAGCTTCTAAACCTGTACTCTGGTCAGCATGTCCACAATGGCCTGGGCTTCGTGCTACATTCTCATCTTGCTCCTGCACACGTCGACCACACGCACCAGAATCAAACTCGATCGATATGTTGTCCTCATCATCATCGTACTCATCAAAGTCATCGTCCCCGTCCTCTTCCTCGTCATCATCCTCGTCATCGCCATCGTCCTCTTCCTCGTCATCGTCCTCGTCCTCTTCCTCGTCGTCGTTCTCGTCGTCCTCCTCTTCCTCGTCATGCACAAATGGGTCATCCCTTGCATTATTAATCTCGGCTTTCTCCTCTGATCTGGCTGGCACACCTGCAGCACTATCAATGCCCATTGTATGCCTCTCCATGGCACCTTGGCTTGCTCCGATCCCACCTCTCACCGCCAAGAAGATCCCACCTCCGCACTGATCGTCGCTCATCGTCGTCGATTTGACGGCTTTCGGCCTCCTCTGTACTAGCTGGGGAATCCTTGACCTTACATCACCACCAGCTCTTGTACTTGATTCCCGCAACACGATGCTCATGTCCACAGAAGCCGCACTGGTTGAAGAGGTTCCTTCCTCCTTGATGCAATGACCTGATTCATTCATGGGGGCTCCAATTCAGCACAGGCAAGGAAATTAGAGGGTTTTCAAGTGTTTCGAAGCTACGCCTACACTTCTTTATACCGTTCATGTCTGCAGCTGAGTAGTACCCGTGATCCGGTATATCAGTCATCCGGGCATCATTTTCTTCATATTTCGAAGCTTGGTCAAGGCGGGCATTGCTCTTGAAGGTGCACGACAGGTCCCTGACAAGCTGCCAAAGCTCCGCTTTGGTGGTCCCATCTGCAGTTACCATGGAATCTCGAGCACTATCGTTCTCAATGGACCTTATCGACATCGATGTGCGCCTACTGTCGATTGGGGACCTGTCTCTGCTTGCAATTCCACTTGAAGCACGCCCGAAGTACTGGTTCTCATGATGGTGACCTCGCTCCAATTCTGCTTCTTCAATGAATGAAGCCAATGCCTTCAAGAAGCTCGCACCTCGGCGGAAGTGAGATATATTGCATGAGCCCCCATGAACACTCCTGCTTGATGGAGGCCGAGGATCGGCTGCATTGCTCATCCTTTTGTTGTATTCCCATACCATGCGTATGAGGTAGCAGATGACACACAGCACCGATGTGACCCCAGTGATAAGGAAAAGGCCCCAAAAGCTTCCTAGGTTCAATTGATTCGAAGTTGTCTCTGGCCCTTCAGAGGCGCAAGCTTTGTTGCTCAGCCATTTGTCATGCATCTGCTGCAGTCTGCCCGTCTCAGAGAGCTCCAAGATGGCAGTAGACATGTCTATGGCGAGTTGTGATCCTTTTGGAAATGCCTGGAAATTTTTTAAAAAGAAATAGAGAGAAGAGCAGTCATAAACTAAGGTTGCAAACTTCATACTATGTGCTGATGGGAATCCAAACTTCAAGCTAAACTATGTACAATTGTGTTCTGGTGATTTACTCACAAAGCCCCAGCCACTCTTGGTGAATTCTTGCCCGGCTATGGCAAAGGCTGCGCACTCGGATGATAACAAAAGCTGCACATATGGAAGCTCATCCACAATGGCCCCAACGCCGCCATTGTTGGGCCCCCTTTTCAAGGCTTGGTCATAGCTTGCGAGTGTGTCCAGAGGAACAAGCCTTCCTTTAGCGACATTCAGCTGTAGAAGATAGTCTTCTACGAATGAGCCCCTCTGATATCCAATAGGAACGTCGCTTGCCACTAAACCAGAGATTCCTCGTATCGTTGGGGACAGCTTCTCCACTGTCAGAATCGATGTCAAACTCGCTGTATAGCTCGACGTTATGATGAGGACCACAAAGAGCCAGATCACCAGTACAGCTCTGCCCAGTGTGCTCTTCACATTTTCCCCTATACATAATCACCAAAACACACTAAATCTGCATCATCAACCTTAGTAAAAATGAAATGCAAAAGAAAAAGAAATGGTGTGTTAGCTGGCTTACAACCAAATGAAAATGTGAACTTGGCTTACTGTGGGAGAAAAAGAGTGTCGAAAATATGAACCTGTCAGGACAACAGAACAATTAATTAGACTTATTCAAGTGAAACATGAAAGGGCTCAAGAGGAATGGCATGCCAGTAAAATATTTGAGAGCAAATGATACATTCATGCTGTCAAACGTGGTTGAAACCACATCTAGCTGACACCACGGAATTTGCATCTAGCAGAGATATGGTACAACATCTGATGCCAAGGGGCAAAAATGGAGAAAATGGAATACACTGGCAGCAAATAGAACAAATTTCAATTTTGATCATACATGCAGCAGATTCTGGAATCAGATCACAACTACATGATTGCTACCACTACTCCTACAGCAATCGAAGGGAAGCCATCTCATGAGAAAAAGAAAATGCTCGATAGACTCTGATACCGTGCTCTAGATTCGGTCATGTGCATCCAAAGTCATCCAGGACCATCTCTCAGTTGAAATTCAAGACAACTGCAGTTACATCGACTGTCTTGAACTTAAAACTAACAGAAATAAGACATCATTCAGTGTGTGTGGATATACCAAAGGGTGGTTACGATCTGTTTCTGGGGGCGTCCTCGGAATTGACGATTCTTCTTATGTTCAAGCATCCATATCAATAACCCAGTAAGGAGGAAGAAGCCACCAGTCGTGCACCACATGGCCGGTGTAAATGGGCGCATGAAAGCCCAAGCGTAGCTTGCCGAGTCTCCTTTCACAGGGACAACCACAACCAACCCCGACGTCGTAAAGGGTTGTGTAAAATCCACAACCTTCGACCTTGCTGTTGTGATGGTCACATCACCTACTACCGCATCAAACTCCTACACATGTAACATAGCATCGTGACGTTGCCGAAGCATCTATGCGTGTATAAAACATAGAAGCTCTGGAGAATCGGCTCCACTTGGAAAAAATCTGAGGCTTACCTTGGTCGTAATCCTGTCGATGAGCTCGTTATAGTTGGGCGTCTTGCTTCCATTTCCGAAAGATACATACTTGAACTTGACCGCATAGGGTAAAAGCTTAGTGGCGTTCTCGAACACGTCCATGCAGAAGCCTCGGAAGACCGTGTGGCCATGGGCATCTACCATCGTCGTCACAAACTCGGTGTACCCAGTCTTGTTTGGGACTCCGATAGAAAGAGGGATTCCGTTTTGCGGCAGGACCCAGCCACGTGGGATTTGGGTGGAATTGCCAGGCCATACCACTTCTCGCAGCTTGACGGGATCATCATCTGTGCTACTAGCATTGGTTATGGTGCTCATATGTACCACTCGACGATCATCCATAGATGGAGGAGGGGTTGAAGTACATCCTGTGCCATTGACCCAGTATCCGATCACTTGCCAACCGAGCTGATGATCGAGATCAACCATGTTGACGATCTCGAAGGAGATTCCCTTTGCATCTCCCCTCTCGTCGACGCTCACGAACCCGGCGACACTGCTGAAGTTTGTGGCCCGCACGTGCGACAGAAGGACGTCTCCGTCTTTCAGGACCTTCAATCGAGCGAGGTCCGTGTCTTCGTCTCGAAGACCTGGCGAGGAGGAATTCACGAAGCTGAGGGAGGAGGCCTCCCCCCGGCGGAGGAACGAGTCGAGGGCGTAAGAGATCATCCAGATGGACTCGTACGCGAGGAGCTCGTACGCGTGGTAACGGAGATCCGTTCTCCCCGTTTCGCGATTCCTCTGGGCGAGGAAAGACGAGAGCTGCGGGGAGCTGCGGACGAGCATGCGTATGCCGAGCAAGCCTCGAGCGGCGCGGCGGAACTCGGGGTCGAGATCGTGCAGTTTCAGCGCTTCGGCGATGCAATCGGTGACGATCCAGGCATAGCCTGCGCTCATCATGCCGAGGCGTCGGGCTTCCAGGAAGACGGCGCGGGCCATCGACGGCGGCATGTGAACCACAAAGACTCTGCATTGCATCGACGCGAGGCCCGACAAGACCTCGGAGATGGTCTGGTTACCTGCCGTGGCAGCGCCGAAGCTGGCCTTGAAGGTGAGCTTCGCACCCGAAGCATCGAGCAGGTCTCGGAGTGCTTCCACACCATTCTGCCCGTAATCGTCGCCGATGTAGAGCGCAACAGCCTCCCTCCATCCGTAGTGGCGTATGAGATCGGCAACGGCCGACATCTGCAGCCGATCGCTCCACGAAAGGCGCACAAAGTACGGGTACTGGAACTCGGAGAGCGACGGATCGCTGGCTCCGAACGAGACCAGTGGGACCTGCGTCAAGGCGGACATGTGCGCCACGAAGTGCGAGACCTCGGACGACTGAGGCCCGGCTATGGCCACCACTCCCGACTGGAACAGCGACATCGCTGCTCCATGTCCCCGAACAAATGCAGCCAGAAAGAAAGAGAGGCTTCCATTAGGGAAGCATCCCAAATCCAGCATGAAAGCTCCCCCCAACAAGAAGAGAGCCAAAGCACCAAAAGCACAGCCCATACATACATATCTGAAAGCGGAAGGGAAAAGAGAGGGAGAGAGATGGAACCCTAACTGTTCCATTACCTGCGGCTGCCCCGGCGAAGGCGGAGCAGTTGGAATCCGCGGCGACGAGCTGCAGCGTGGTTGTGCTGAGGAGCGAGGGATCGGCGTTCACGTTCATGAGGGCGATGTGCAAGGCATCCCAGCATCGGAGGGCTAAGCTGTCTCCTTCGCCATAGCCAGCACCGGAACCGGACAGGTCGAGCAAGGCACCGATCTTGATGACATTGTTGCTGCTGCTGTTGCTGCTGCTGCTGTTGTTGTTGGGGGGGGAGGAAGCAGCAGCAGCAGCAGCAGCAAGATCTCTTCTGCGGGCGACATGGAAGAGAAAGAGCAGAAGGAGCAGAGGATCCTGATTGAAGAAGAGCACCATTTCACCACCACCACCACCTCCTCTTCTCTTGGCTGCTTCCCTTCTTTCTTTCTTTCTTTCTTTCTTTCTTTCTTTTCCCTTCCTCCTTGCAGCTTCTTTGCTTGTGTGATATAAAACAAGAAGGAAGAAGATTTGCAGAAAAAATTGGCCCTCTCATCCTCCTTTTTACAACAAGAGACCAAGCGCGCCCTCCAACAGATTAGAGTCATTGAAACAAAATTAAGGAAGGCCGTTACGGCAGCGCAACGGCTGCTACAGGTAGACCCTGGTTGCAATTGGTCTAGAGTTAAGCTGGAGGAAGCAAAGATGAAGGTACAGGAAAGGACTTTGGAGAAGAACCGAATGTTGTTTCGAAGAAACGCAGCATGGTGGGCTAGAAAAG
Source organism: Azolla pinnata (assembly GCA_037176905.1). Taxonomy (NCBI): domain Eukaryota; kingdom Viridiplantae; phylum Streptophyta; class Polypodiopsida; order Salviniales; family Salviniaceae; genus Azolla; species Azolla pinnata. The sequence goes on from JBBBWG010029766.1 coordinate 20,524, forward strand.
ACGACAAGGTCAACCGACATTTCTTTCACTACAGGGCATCCAAGAGTGGTGGTGGACGTATACAAGGGCTGCGCAAACCAGACGGCTCAATAACGGAGGACAAGACTGACTGAGATTCTGGAAATGGCAACACAATACTATCGTGACCTCCTCGCACCTATGCGTGTGAGGCAAAACACGGAGCTGGCTGATCGAGTAATGTCTTGCATTCACCCCAAGGTAACCCAAGCATTGGAAGTTATGCTCAATAGCCCCATCTGTCGTTTAGAACTCTCGGAGGCGCTTAGGGGATTGCGAAGGGGTGCATGCCCCGGCCCCAATGGTCTCTCACAAGATTTCTTCGAGATTCATTGGGAATGTGTTATCCCATCTTTGGAAGCCGGAGTTCAAGAGATTTGGTCCTCAGGAAAGATGCCGATTGGTCTGGCTGAGGGGATGATATATCTCATCCCCAAATCGTCAGAGCGAAGCTTAGAGTTGTGCCAGTGGTGCCCAATCACAATCCTTAACACGACATACAAGATACTCGCTAAAGTCCTAGCTCGGCGGCTAGCAGGCTTCTTACTGGACATCATACATGACAATCAAACTGGGTTTGTCAAGAATAGGTGTATCTTTGATAATGTGTTGCTTCTTTGGGAAGCTATGGCATTGGCCGGTCGCTCCGTATCGAGCTCGACTATTCTGATATTAGACTTCGAGAAGGCCTATGAGAGGGTGCTATGGCCCTTTTTGGAAAATGCTTCCTCAAAAATGGAGGACCCGCCTTCCAACTAAAACGCTTAGTGAGGCAAGGTTGTCCCCTAGCCCCATATCTCTATCTCTTTGTAACTGAGGCTTTCTCCGCCTACTTACAAGCACCAACCAGCGGGTTGCGGGGATTGCCCATCCCCAATGCGGCTGAAGATTTGTTGTTATTTGAATATGCCGACGATACGGTTCTTTTCTTGCAAGGTGATGAGGAGAATTTGCAGCGGGTTGAACATCTGTCGAGGACTTTTGTCAGGCGGCTGGTGCCAAGATCAATTGGAATAAAACTCAAGGCCTATGGTTTAGCGAACAAGAGAAACCAAGATGACAACCCCATGCCGATTTTACGTGGGTCCCTGATGGGACAACGTTCAAGTACCTTAGATTTACGATGGGGAGGTCAATCCCCAAGGGAGCGCAATTGGCCCACGTACAAACCAAAATAAGTAGGAAGTTGAACCAATGGAATAGATCTAAATTATCCTTCGTTGGTAGGGTCTTTGTTGCCAACCAAGTGCTGCTTGATACCATGTGGCACTCAGTCTCATGCTGGATTATGGACCCTGCAGGTCTGCACGCGATTAAGGCTGCCATTAGGGGGTTTATATGGTCAGGTAAGGACAACCTAAGGGCTGCCGCCAGAGTGTCATGGTGTTGGTGAACGCAACCGCGGGCCAAAGGGGGGCTTGGCCTCATAGACCCCTTAATGCAGAGTCGTGCACTGCTGGCTAAAATGGTGGTTCGCTGCCTCTTGCCAGGTAAGGGGTGCTGGAAGGTACTACTTCGCAACAGGTTGCAAGCAGGGACTCCCAAGTATGGTAAGCCTTGGCCCGACTCCTTGAATTGGTGTTGCACGAGCGGAGTCCCACCAAAGCTGGCTAACCATCCGGAGGACAGGGTCGCGAACTCCATCTTGTGAGCATAGTGCCATATACGACAGCATTTGGTCAAGCACATCCCGAAGACATTGGCTGAATGGACTAGACAGCCACTATTCTGGAATCCTCACATACGAACAAGTGACGACACGATGCTAGGGCAACTTAAGGGCTTAACATGGGGAAAGCTGACACAAACATGCCTCCTATCTATAGATGATTAGAGACGCATAGTTGTTTCTGGAAGAGCCCAAGAAGACCTTTTCCCTCCCCTCAAGGGAGCTATGAAAATGCGGAGACTGATAGCTGAGGCAGTTGATAGGGTTCCGATGGGGGAGGCGAGAGAACATGCATGGTTCGGTCTCTTTGACGAGGCTGGAATGGTCAAGTTGCTAAAGGGTGTGAGCGGATCGGGGAGAGATACAGTTTTCGGGGACAACCAAAGTAGGGGCTCTTGGCACCCAATCCGAGTGGTGGCACAGGTTGATAAGATCTGGAAGACAAACCCGGATGTTGCTAAGGTGGAACCCCATTGGAGGTTAAGGGTATATGGCTGTCGCCCCCTTGTCGATCTGGATTGGGACCCAGGGGATTTCAGATGGAAACACGATGATAGACTCCACCACTTCTTCGAATACACCACTAAATTGGGTCGGACTTTGCAGCTGCAGCTAGGCGGCCCGTTTCGCAATGGTTGGCGAACATTGGGCATCCCCGATGAGGCACTCATTACCTTTTGGAAGGGTCTCTGGCGTCTCTACATGCCTGAAAAGATCAAGCTCTTTTGGTGACAGATCGTTCATAATGTGGTGCCCGTTGGCGAATGGCTAGATGAACGTGGCAGCCCGTTAGGCTGCCCACTGTGCTCTCTACCTATTGAGACTCTGAGACATTGTTTGTGGGACTGTCCTCAAGCTCAAAAGATATGGGATAGAGTGACTCACCTCCTTGAGGCATGTCAAGTTGAAGGAACAGCCTCGTGGAGCGCTGCGACATGGATTGATCACTCGATCGAAAGGTGGATGGACGTCGTCAATGCGGATAGTTGGTGCTATGTATGCACGAGAGGCAATATCGTCAAGATCCGTTTTAAAAGAGGCTTGCAGCTCGCATCCCCTAGGTTTCCGGAAATCTGGATGTTGATCGCAGGTTTCACCTTGTGGTATATATGGAAAGCGCGTTGCCTCAAGGTTTTCCAAGGTACGGTACGGCCCCCGGCGGAAGTGATCATGCACATATGGTTCGTGCTTATCAGCTGCCTACGAGGGCAACTGGAAGAGGTTTGCAGCCACTCTAACGACGTGATCACTGCCCGTTTGCGCTTTTGGTAGAAATGGCGGAACACATTATGGTGATGCAAGGCAGGAGTGGCCCGAGGTGGAAGTACTAGCCCCCACGTTGGTTGTCTCCTACTCACCTGCCACCCTCTCTTCGATGTAGGCCCCAAGAGCCGACTCGTACTAGGCAACATTGAAGGGCTTCTTACATTAAGTCAGGCCGCAAGGCAATGTAAGTAGGCTCATCTTCTTTTACTTGATCAAAGGAAGTCTCCCTGATGTATATATAAGTCTCCTTGTAGACTCTCTATGTAATAATCCTTCCTAACAAATGGGAAAGTAGCTTCATTTTGGAAAAAAAAGGAAGGAAGAAAGAAAAAAAGAAGAAGAGAACAGTAGGTACATACATATACATGGCTTGAGGCTTACTTGCAAAGCAGAATGTTGGGCACAGTTTCACCGATCCGATCCGATCCGTTCAAATCCACCCTGCTTATGGTTTACAAGAGCGAGCGATGAAGAGGGTTCAGTTTTTGGCTCGAGCGGTTCCAGATCCATATGTAGCTAGCTAGCTAGCTACATGTACGCCAGATCATCACAAAGTTTGGACGTGTTTTGAGCTGGTTGAACCAGCCAAATTTATATGCCGAACACGATTTGAGACATATCGGAAGAGGTTCCTCCCTTCCCGCTGCCGGAATTCCGGCTCCGGCCGTCGAAAAGCTCGTCCGACTCGGTCGAAAACAGAGCTCTCGATGAAGATGCTTGCTAAAAACCCGCCACGATTTGTAAGCTCTCCCCCTTGAAATCCCCCATCATCGATCAGCGGTGAAATCGGTCGATCGAATCGAGCTTCATGCTACTGCGCTTGGCGACGATGCAGAAGGAAAAAAACAGGGCAATCAGATCTTCGTGACTTTCGGCAAGAGTTGGCCAAATCGAGAGATTGTAAACCCCCAGGTTGGTGCTGCAGGAATCCACCCACTCTACATTCCACCGGTACATACCATGAGATTGGAACGAAGCTCTACGAAATGGCAAAAGAAGTCAAAGCTTTCAACCTCAAACGGAATCACTTATAGGGGTGATGTCCGAAGCGCAGTGAAGCGAAGAGCACGGAGGAGGGTTCACTCTTAACAAATAGAAGACAGCGAGCGAGAAACCACGAAAGCTCGAAACACTTACATCGTAAGTTTGTGAACGAACACAAGCGCAGCTCCGTAGTGTGAAAGCGGACTTGTTGGGTGTGTCAGGCGATTCATCATTATGAGCGAGGCTCGACTCGACGAAATCTCGGGATTGACTTCAGGGCTAGGGTTACCGGTCGGGGGGTGGGTTCTTGTGGATCAGAACCGCAGTCGGACACAAATAATGAGACGAGATGGAGGTTCTGGATCGGTCACGATGCAGGCTCCGACGATCTGCGTGCGAAAGTCAACGAGGCAAAGTTCGATTGGGTCCTCTGATCTAATCATCATGGAGATGTGGTGGTGGTGGTACCTTGGGCCAAACTATAATCATAAGGCACGGAATACCGTCTGTGTATTGGAATACGTACAATGCCACGATGCGCATACGACATACACGAGAACTTGTCCCCGATCTCCCAACCATATTTATATGCACATTGGACAATTACCAGAAAGACGGCTAGCAAATTTATCGATTGCATTCACGCCTGCTAAAGATTAGAAACGACAGAGTAATGCCTGGTTTTATCGCCCGCTGTAAAATTTAGTGGCCCGTGAATCAATTAAGGGCCGAAGTCAATCAGATTCCGAAACTACTAACTTCCATTAATCATTTACAGCAAGGGAAATCGAGTTGTAAACAACAATAGAAAGTAGGGAGGGGGCAATCATCGGGAAACAGCGATCGGAAGATTGTGAATCGACGACAAGCACGGGAAGAGACAGACGGCAGCTGCGGCTAACAAGAGAAGGATGGAATCGAGTAGCGAGGAACGATTAGGAAGGAATCGAGTAGCGAGGAACGATTCGGAAGGAATCGATTAGCGAGGAACGATTAGGAACAACGAATCGATTAGCGAGCGAAGAACTCGGCGTCGAAATGTAATTTGAAAACAAATTTCTAGTTTTGTCCCATCACACATTACGCACAAAGAAATCGGTATTTCAAAAAATTTGGGGTCGGAGGGATCCAACGGCGGAGACGCCCGACACGTGGAGACATCCCAGCCGCCCGATCCCGTGCATATGCATGCAGAAACGACCATCACCATCACCATCATCACCATCACCATCACGACCATCACCATCACCACCATCATCATCATCACCATCACGATCACCACCATCACCATCATCACCATCACCATCATCACCATCACCGTCGTCTTCGTCATCATGATCCATCGCAGACAGACAGACAGACCGACAGACAGACGACGGAAACCCTAACCCTAGAAAACGGGAACCATTGCCTTCTCTGTGTCTGTGCAGCTTCCTTCCTTCCTTCCTTCCTTCCTTCCTTCCTCCACAGCGTACTTTCTTCTTCTTTCCTCTGTCTCTGTGTCTGTCTCTGTCTCTTTCCCTACAAGCTTCCGCTTATTTAAGCTTTCCGAATTCGTTCCGCCTGTCTTGCAGCTGCCATGGGAGGCCCCGGCTCAACGCACTCTGAAACCCCAGGTTACTCTCTCTCTCTCTCTCTCTCTCTCTCTCTCTCTCTCTCTCTGTGTCTACGTCTCTCCGTGGTTCTGTGTGCCTTCCGCAAAAGAATAAGGAAAACGGTGATCAAGGAAGAAGCTTGCTGCCGTCCAAGACGGAGAAATGCTGCTGTATCCTTGGCGAGAGAGAAGCGAGCGAGCGAGAGTGAGAACGGTGCAAGTAAGTAAGGAAATTTGTACGGTGAGTATGTGGCATACACCCATGGATTGATTGGTCGAGTGAAGGAAGAAGGCAAATGCCAAGAAGCCAGAGATGCTTCTGCGTTTCTGAAAAGAAAATTGTCTTTGTGGTAAACGGAAGCAAAAGGATGCAGCGATTCAGCATGCAAAATCCTGCAGTAGTGACAGCAAAATGCAGCCATTTTAGAGGAACTGAATCCATGGCAAAAATCTCTCTTCTTCCATCCTTCCTTCCTCCTTTTTCTTTCGTTATCTCTGTATCTTCTTAGTTTCCGATTTCGGAGATCGTTCCTGCAGAGAGATTGCTAGACGTACCCTCAATTCATTGCTTATGGATTTCATCAAGCGCTCTGCTCTTCACCTACCCAACCCTTCCTTCTATTTTGCTGTGTCAGCTGACGTTTTGGAACCCACTCATTGAGAGTATCGAGCACAGTTCTCTTGGTCACACTTCATCATAACTCTTTTACACAAGAAGCTTCTGTTTCTTATGCATATCTACAAGGTGAAGACCATGCAAATGCTCACGGTTTATTCAGAGCCTTGCATACGATTTGCTGACGTTCCATTCATTATACTCTGTACGAGGCTACATATATTTCTACTTTCGAGTGGATCACCTGTGCCTGAAGCAGTGATTCTTGTGTTTGATGTAAGCTTTGCAAAGCGTATACCAGCTGCTTGTGCTTTGTGAATATCGGGAAGGGGTGACGTTCCAGCATCTTATTTGTGGTATTTCTGATTATTTTCCACACAGGGAATGCATCCATTATGCGATTTATCTGATATGCCTGCTCTCAGGATTTTCATCTGCGACTGTTAATAATAAAGTCCAAGACTCATATTATAAGTTAAATATAGCTCACACGATTTATGCCTTTTTACAGGTCCTTCTTTATGTCGAAATTTTTATGATTCGATGATGGTTCATGAGGGATAGTATGGTGCTGTGCTGTGATACATGAGAGATATCGTTAACCTTGCAACGGTGAACTGGTATAATTCCCGGGGCTGCATAATGCAGCACAAAAAGAGATACAGTGCAGCTCGAAGATGCAAGGATTGGATCGATGATTGTATGATAACATATTTTGATGCTCATGGAGGCTTCTCCCTTCTCAGGATAACATGGTGAGATAGTTGTGAAACAACTTCAATTGCGATATTGGCTGAACGGCTCAAAATATGACAGTAGTTTTTTTGGTGTAGTCTAGGATTTGTTGTAACTGATCCAAGCTCCAATGGCGTCCTCTTAATACGTTATATATATTTAAACATCTAAATTATACTGTACAGCACATTATGTAGGGTGGGTCGAGATTTTTTTAAACTTCCAGTTAGATAGAAAGAGTCAGAATGAGTCTTGTTTCGGACTCCACTTTTGATGGAAAGAAAACAGAAACGATTTGAGTGAAAGAGTCTCTGAATTCAATTTGCCACATGTTTTTTCTATTTTTCTCAATGAAGAAAATAGAAGTGATTTGAGTCAACGGTCCTTTGAGTTTCAAATTCGAAATCGATTTGCTGCTGATTTGGTGAAAGTTATGGTTTTAGTGAATATAACGAGTTGACTCTTGTACTGTCATTCTTTGTGTGTGGTGATGATAAAAGAACATTTGAAGGAACTGTGATACTAGTTGCAGGTCCAACATGACAAAACCTGGTTCAATTCTACCAAAGGGGCTTGCAAACGTTTCTTGGATGAAGACTATGTTTTGTGGTTGAGGATCAAATCCCACCATTATCTATGGTGGCCGAATGACTGCACGAAGGCTGGTAATGCATGTACAAGGATTGTAGCTCTGGCCCACGTCAAGTTGTGAGCAAGAATAACTTCCAAAGGCTACGATCAAATGAAAATAATCAAGCCTTTGAGGAACATGTTTTGAGTTTTCCTTGACCAGATTTGAAACGGGGAAGATTTTCTGAAAGGATATCAACGTTTAGCAAGACCAGGATGGAAATCCTGGGGCAGTAAGGTTTGTGCTGCAGCAAGTGAAATGGCTAAGGTTTTCCATGAAAAATGCCTTCTGCAAGGGTTGTGAAAAGATTGCAGGTTCAGTATGTGATGTTTCAAAAGAGTTGACTTGGGGGCATCAAGAGCATCATCGCCTGATGGGGAGCCGTATCGATGAATGAGACTTGTCGATCCGTTTTCTTCTACATTTGGCTGCAATTGGACTGTCACAAATCTTGTTAGCAAAGTACCAGAAAAGCCCAGCCTTAATCTCTTCGAGAGTAGTCTATACAGCTGCTTCTAGCGAGTTGGGCTTGACATGGCAAAGACTTTGGCTGATTAGAGTTTGAGGAGCTTTTCTGAGCTGAAGTAAAAAGGAAAGCTCCATTTCTGTCGATGTTACAAAAGATTCCTATTGCTTGAGAAAGGAAGGATGGATCCACCACATTGGATATGATTGAGCTGCATATGGTGGCTCAACATCAACCGTAAATAGTTTCCTTGTTTGTTGGGCAGGCCATCCATTTATGGTGATGTACCCCCACCCCTGCCCATTATAGTTTTTTTTCACCGCCAAATTCCAATGCAGGCATCCTTCAGATTCAACCCATGATTTCTTGACAATTCCAGAGCATTTCCAAGAGTTGCACTGTTTCCGGGGCCAAAGCAAATTGTACCTGTAGAAGCAGAGTGTACCTTTGAAGGATTGGTGCTCGATCTCATTGACAATGGGAAATCTCATATAATAGGTATTGCTTGAGTCATGATAAAATATTAAGCTCAACTCGTGCTTTAACATAACTAGGTAATTACATATTAGTTGGATTCCCCACTAGAGTTTACGGTGTCAATGGAGCATTGTTCTCGATGCCAACACGATGCTTAGCAGATAGGCCCCCGAATAATTAGACTGGTATTAGGGATTCTAAAGGACTTGTAAATAAACCTCTTGTGAGGCTCATTTGTTTTTTCTACTTATTTAACATAGAGTAGATCGCTATACGCAATCTTGGATTTGCTGCATGGCAAGTGATGGTGGTAGAAGAAAGAAACAAGAGTAGAAAAGAGATGGATTCGTACACGAATGGGCGGCGCACTCCCGAACGAGAAACTACGCATGAGATTGACCACTTGCTGGGTTTGAAATGTCCTCAAAGTCCTTGGCTACCAAACTAGTTTGCTAAGATGAGTGATTGACTAAATGTAAGTGCTAGAAAAACATAATAGGGTAAGGCAGATCAAAGATAGGGTAGGAGACAAGATATTAAGACATAGGATGCTAAGTGACAGAAAGAGAAACAAGAGAGTGTATAAACTAAACGTAAGACACTGTAATTGGCTTAATTGGGATTAAGGTGAACCCCTGTATTTTTACACGTACTTGGGCTTTGCATACAAGTAGAGAACCTTTTAAAAATTCACGTCTAGGATACATGTACTTGCTCTGGTTGGGCGCATCTAGTTCTTCTCTTTGATGCTCACTTTCTTTACACGCTTCGTCTTTGGTTATCAATCAACTTTAGTATTGGGGTGACGCAATCGGCATCATAGTGTTAATTTAGCAGGTTGATTTCTAGAAGCCACGGCTGCAAGACAGAATCCGTCCTTCCAATTCAAAGAAAGATTTTCTTTTCTAAACTTGATCGACGCCAAATCGCATGCAAATAGGGAGGAGGAGTCTATTATTCGCTACTTCCGAAACTTCCGTCTGAAAAATGGGTTCAGGGATGATCGCAATCTTTGTTGATTTTGCTTCGAGTCCCTATCGTTTCTTTTTACATCCGTGCGTTGAGCCTTTTGGGAGAAGACAAATTTGTACACTTTATATATAGCCTGCATAATTGAATTGAATTGAATTAAATTGGATTGAATTGAAGGTGGGCATGAATCTTGGGGGCCAACCCCAACCCCAACCCCAACCCCAACCCCCGGATGCATCTAATTTGGTCACAAAACATTGACCTCGCGTTGAAACCCATGAACAGCGTCGCATCATGTGAGCATCGGTCGAGCAAAAGGTGCGGAGCGAAGATAAGGAAGTCGGCAGCAACGAGCACAAGCATCAAAAGGATTTTTCTATGAACCAGTCGAGCAAAAAGTGTAGAGAGAGAGAGAGAGAGAGAAGATAAGGAAGTGGGCAGCAACGAGCGGAGGCGTCGAAAGAAGGATTTTGTTTGCTACGAATCGGTAAAATATCATGGAAACCGAAACAGGGACACGCAGATGCAAGACAAGGGCAAGCAATACAGGTAGGTAGGGGCAGAGTAGGGGGAGTGGGTGGACAATCAGCAAGCTCAGGCCGGTGTCAAGGTCGGGTTGGATCGGATCGGATCGGATTGGATCGGATCGGATCGGATCGACGGCCCGTGAGAGACACAGAATGTGCAGTTGTGTGTTGAATCGGTCTGCGAGGAGATGAGAAAATGTGTATATACCCATAGGGCCCATGCGACTGCAGTTAATTGCAACTGCTGTAGACGGACACGCATAGTATGCATATGTCCTTTACTTGGAGGGCCAAAGCCAGGGAAAGAAAAAGCACGACGACTGTCTCCGCGGAGGGGTCGAGCTCAAAAGTCGAGCCGAGCCGAGTCGAGTCGAGTCAAAAGCCGTCGAGCCGAGGCGGGCATAGAAAGCTCCGAGATGAGGAACGAGGCATGGCAGGCGATTGTGGGGCGTAAGGGCAGGAAACTTGGGGAGACGCCTTCATCGATATATTGGGCGTAAAAGAGAAAAAGCCGCCGAGTTCTCGGGGGGCCCCTGATAGAGATCGATCAGAGTTAGAGCCAGAGCCAGAGCCAGAGCCAGAGCCAGAGCCAGAGCCAGGGCCAGGGCCAACACTTGAACTAGAACTAGAACTACAACTGGAACTAGAAACCTATATAGACAAGAATCAAGCAAGATACTCAATGAGATTGAGCTCACAGTTCCAAAAACTGTATATCCTTTAAGCTTCATGGCTCCCCTGTTTCCTTCCTTTCCCCTGCTTCTTCTTCTTCTTCTGCTTCCCCTGTTTCCCTCTTCAAGCCTCCATGGAAGCTCGCTGCCCCTGTATCAAGCCGGGTTCCACCGCTTCTCCACGTCGAGCAGCCTCTCCAGCAACAGCAGCAGCAGCAACAGCAGCTTCTGGCTGTCGCCCAGCGGCAACTTCACGTTCGGCTTCAAAACCCTAGGCCCCGAGCAGTACCTGCTGTGCATCTGGGTCACGGCCGACGCCAACAGAACCCCGCTGTGGTGGCCCAACATCAGCGACCCCATCGTCGGGCGAGGAGCCATGCTGAGCTTCCCCAGCGATGGAGCCCTGCTCCTGTCCGACGCCGACGGAAGCGAGGTGTGGAGCAGCCCGGCGACGAGCCCGAACGCGTCGTTCGCGCGGCTCGCCGACACGGGGAACCTGCAGCTGCTGGACGACGCGGCGGCGGAGGAGGAGGAGGAGGAGGAGGAGCGGCTATGGCAGAGCTTCCGGGACCTGAGGGACGCGCTGGTGCTGAGGCCGAGGGACGAGGATCCGGGGAACCTGCTGTCGGGAAGCTTCCTGGTGAGCAGGAGTCCGCTGCTGCAATCGAGGGAGAAGGACGGCAGCTACAGCCGCGGAAGGTTCTCGCTCGACACCGACATGTACCAGAACGTGTACGTGCACGCGGCGGTCGGCGGCGGCGGCGGCGGCGGCGGCGGCGGCGGCGGCGTGGACTACATCTACATGTACGCGCACGTGAGCGCGACGCCCGAGTCGTTCGTGCTCACGCGCGACGGGGGCAGGACCTACGCCGACAACGCGACGACGCCGACGAGCGTGCTGCGGCTCGACCCCGACGGCGAGCTCCGCGTCTACTTCTGGGACCCGCGCCGATCCGCGTGGGGCGCGGCGTGGCAGTTCATCGCCGACAAGTGCTTGCTCGGGAGCCCCTGCGGGGCGTTTGGCATCTGCAGCGCCGATGCCAATCGCGATCCCAGCGCCTCGCCTTCCTGCGCTTGCCCCGCCGGCTACGATCCCGTGAGCTCCCAATCCCCCTCCCTCGGCTGCCGCAACGGCTTCAACTTCAGCAGCCTTTGCAGCGTCGCCGACGCCGATGCTTCTGGCTCCCGCAACGGATCGGCGCTCGTTCGCATCGCACCGAGCCCCGGCAGCGATTACCTGTACAACGACTTGTCCAACGACGTCGTGGCCGACGCCGACGAGTGCGGGCGGCAGTGCCTCGCCGACTGCCGCTGCGTCGCCGCCTCGTTCCGCCTTCCCGACCGCCGCTGCTTCCTCAAGGGCCGCGACGACGGCAGCGGGCTCCTCTTCGGCGGCGTCGCCAACGCCAACAACACCCTGCTCCTCAAGCTGCCGCGCAATGATGATGATGATGATGATGATGATGATGATGATGATGATGGGGCCGCGAGGAGGAAGAACATCATCGTCATCGTCGTCGTCGTGGGCGCTGCTTTGTTGCTGTTGGCCGCGATTGTGGCCGGCGCGATGCTATGGCGATCCAAACAGGGCTGCTGTGGTTATGGCGGACCTGCGACGTGGCTATGGCGATCCAAACAGGGCTGCTGTGGTTATGGCGGACCTGCGACGTGGCTATGCCGGTGGTGCTGCTGCTGGAAGAGGTGGAGGGGTAGTGGATCGAGCTACTACTACGAGGTGATGGACGACGGAGGGCCGATCAGGTTCACGTACCGGCAGCTGGTCGAGGCCACCGCCAACTTTGGCGAGCTCTTGGGCCAAGGCGGGTTCGGCAGGGTGTACAAGGGGAGGATACTGGTGGTGGAGAAGGGCAAGCAGCAGCAGCAGGAGAAGAAGGAGCTGGCGCTGGCGGTGAAGGTGCTAAAGAGCAGCAGCACGCGGGGGGGTGGAAGAGGAGCGGAAGCCGAGAAGCAGTTCCGGGCGGAGGTGGACACGCTGGGCAAGATCCATCACGTCAATCTCGTGGAGCTCGTGGGCTACTGCATCGAAGGCGACGAGAAGAGGATCTTGGTGTACGAGTACGTCGAGAACGGATCGCTGGCGGAGCATCTCTCGGCCGCGGCGGGGAAGGCCGAGAAGGAGCTCTCGTGGGCAGCTCGCTACTCCATAGCTCTCGGAACCGCTCGCGGCATCGCCTATCTCCACCATGGTTGCAATCCCCACATTGTGCACTGCGACATCAAGCCGCAGAACGTGCTCCTCGACCGCGGATTCACGCCCAAAGTGGCTGATTTCGGCTTCGCCCGGCGGCTGGAGGAGCTCAAGAACCACCGCAGCATGTCGGGAGTTCGCGGCACGCGTGGTTACATCGCGCCCGAGTGGCTCAAGACCCCCGCCATCACTCCCAAGGCCGACGTCTTCAGCTATGGCATGCTCCTGCTCGAGCTCGTCCGAGGGTTCAGCTCCGATCCGCGAAACGATGACGAGTCCCTCGTCGATTGGGCCTACAAGTTCGTCATGTCTTGTGCCGGCGAGAGAAATGGAGATGGAGAAGATGGTGATGGTGATGAAGCGGAGGAGGCTCGGGAGCAAGCTTGGCGGCTTGTTAAGGCCGGGCTATGGTGCGTTCAGCACCAGCCCGACGCCAGGCCTTCGATGCTGCGCGTCCTGCAGCTCGTCGAGGGCAGCGGAGGAGATGACGACGACGCCGAACCTCCTCCCCAAGTGCTGCCTCCCAAGCTGCTGCTTGCTCTAGGTGATGATGATGAGAGCAGTAGCTATAACACCTCTGCGGAGACACACTCCTTCATGCCAGACTCCTACTCCCATGTCTCTGCAAGGTAAGGTAGAGAGCTCTCTATATAGCTAGAAACAGCCAGCATTGCTTGGGAAGCTTTGATCTATCTTCATACTCCCCTCAGCAACTGCCACCATCATCACCGCGATCATCTTCATCTTCATCATCGACCAGACGAAGAGGAGAAAAAGACCACCTCGGCGAATGCTGTATGTTATCAGTCCATTCTGCAATGGGCTTGGCTATTGAGCATGAGATTACACCCCGGTGCTCGAGCTCGATCCTGAGCCAGCTCTGAGCTTAAAAGCTGCGGCAGATGCGGCTTGGCACAGCCCAATTCAGAAAACCTGACCTTGAACCTTGAATCACGGAACACCAAATTCAAAGTAAAGGCCCTAATCATCACACACACACACACACATACATATATATATATATATATATGCATTCATGACAGAACCTCAAAGTCAAAATGAAGATACGAAGCAGAAATATCCTGCAAAAACAAGCATATTTCATCGTAATGGAACAGTGATCCGCAACAATATAAAGCCTGTGATCAATGACGGCATGCAAATCGATTAGTGAAACATCCAAGTTCCGACCATTCTGTGAACAAGACCAATATTTGTCGTCATTAACACAGGCGGTTTGATGACATTACCGCTTTTACATGATCATCAAACCGCTTTTACATGATTGTGAACGGATCAATATTCGGAAACTGAAATAAACCACCCAACTTGCATCTGCTGAATCCAGTCCCTACAATTCTGCACGGGCATCATCATCATCATCAATCCTTCTGAACAGAATTTTCCCTTTCTGCAACTTTGTAAGACCCAAAACTTCTTATTCTACGAAAATTTTACTTACAAACTTGCAGCTACATATACATCCATGGGAATCCCACGAATTCCAAATCACTACCTCTACAATCCGATAAGAAATACATATGGGTTGTCTGAAAAAAGGTCGCCTCATTCGTGCGTTTTGAACAAATCGCAAAACATTGGATTTTTGGTATCTCTGAAGAACACGACACAATCGCTGGAAATAAGGATTCAGGGAAGCCTAGGAAACTTTGTGAAGTCAGGCTGGCGTCGTTCTAAGAATGCATTCTTCCCTTCAGCAGCCTCTTCTGAGTTGTAGAAAAGCAGCGTCGCATTTCCAGCAAGCTCCTGTCAAACATGGTAAAACATGACCCACTAAACCCTAAAACCCTGAGCCCTAAGCCCTGACCATGAACCAAAAAAATGATCTCCATTGTCATATATTTTCATATTGTCTATTGTTGAGAAGCATTTCGAAGAGCTCCACACAAAAGAGAATACCATCATCTTACCTGAAGTCCTGCATGTCCATCATCCGCCGCGTTTAATGCAGATTTAAGCAAGCGAACTGCAGTTGGGCTATTTCTTAATATCTCCCTACACCATTTTACGGTTTCCTCCTCTAGCTTCTTGACCTATAAACAACAAACTTTTATACTTAAGAAGGGAAGTACATTCTATCTAGTCAAAATACAATCTCTTGGACCATACTGGAACTACTGTATTGATTAGCCCCATATTGAGCGCTTCTGCTGCTGTGTAAAACCGTGCCAGAAACCACATCTCACGAGCCTTCTTCTGTCCAACCTATCATGGAGGATTTGATACATGCATTTAGAAAACCCGTTACCCTGTTTCTTATACGATGAAAGGGGCAATAATGGAAGGTCTTGAAATGGACATTTTTGGCATAGCAAACCATACTTTGTAGCTATGGTTTTCTACAAAAAATAAGTTGCATCCATTTTATGCTACATGCAATTCCATTCTCGAAGAAAGGGGAGAAAGAACCATGATTTTGATCTCACCAGTCGTGCCATTATACTACAGCCATACCCTGCATCGAAGCTTCCAACCTACATGAGGGAGAGTATACAGATTATTCATACAGAGTAAATGCTTCAACCACCTCGTACGACAAAACATTAAGAACGACAGACTTCCGTTTGATGATCAATTCATAGATTTCCACCTTAGGTCCTGTTTGTCCAAACACTGCATTATCTGCTGCGATTGTGAGGTCACATACCATGTGGAGAACATGGCCACCACCAACACAATATCCTGCAACCTAGCATAACATCTTTTCTTAGCATTGTAAAATTATGTTCATATCCACCAAGAAGCCATTAGACAATGCCTGACATTGCAGCTAAGCATCAGAAATCAGATCCAACCTTACACAGTTGACTAAGAGTAAACCTGCTATTGCATCTAATAACTAGAAATCAGATTTAAAATAAAACAATGAGCTTACAGAACGCCTGCTATTGCACTTAAGCCTCAATCACCAAAGCACAATACTAGCATGCAAGTAGCTTTGATTTCGTGCACTGAAATCCTTCACTACACGCGTTGAATCAGGTGCCAAAGTTTGCATGTGGACTAGTTACTTGTTCATGAACAAAGTTCTGTAACCATTAGACTATGAACCTAAATTATGAATGAATCATTGTTCAAAATTAGCAAAAAGATGCCCATTCTTCCTGGAAACGACAACTAAAAAAACATGCTTTTAGAAAGATTCCCATACCATGGCAATCACAGGCTTTGGAATTCTCCGTATTTGTACCTGAGACACCCGTTGTTTACGAATCAGTGCCAACAAATTTGCTAATAAAACAACACAAAGAAAGCTTTGATTGATCAGAAATGAGCCTTTGGCAAAGATATTGAATTGGGGGAACGTGGGGCAGTGATGCTCTAGTCTTTTGCCCCCCCCCCCCCCCCCCATTTGTTTGAATGTCAAAACTCTTGATTTGTCATTCTAGAAACCAAAAGAGATTTAAAACATAGACCAAAGAGAACGTACCTGAACATCAAGAATATTTAGGCGCCCGATCTTGTCACTACCTACATACCCATGTTTCCCTCGAACTGCTTGATCACCTCCACTGCAAAAAGCTTCAGTGCCCTGAAATATGGTTACCAGAACAAATGTAGTGTAAGCTGATCGTTGTTTTACAAGCTCAGCTAGCCCAATCTTGGAGATAAACTAGGACAGATGTGTGTTTTCGGATACGAAGCACATGAAAAGCTTGCAGAAATGGGTATGTGCCTTGGGTTTGGTATATTTCAATGTGATGTATTCTTGGTTTACATCATTGAGCTTGATGAAAGAGCATGAGCAATCAAATGAAATCTCCATGAATTGAGTATGGCTTGATGCCCTTAGGATACAATGTCTAAACATGATTTCAGTACAATAAATTCTTGGTTTGCAAGACTGCTGGGTTGAAAGCTTGATGTACATGAGCTCTCGACTAGATGTATGTCTTAAAACACGGATTTATGAGAAGTTACAATGTCTAGGCTCTCCCATTCCCAATTAGGGTTTATGCGGGAGAAGAGACAAGCGAATCGTAGCTCAGTGAGGCAAAGTTACATCATTCATCAAAGATTCAACCGAGTACCTTCCCGGTGAGGATGACCACTCCTACTTCTGTATCATCTCTTGCATAATTAAATGCTCTCTGGAGCTCCGCTACAGTCTGTGGACGAAATGCATTCCGCCTCTCAGGTCGGTTTATGGTAATCTGTGGCAACAAAACCAGGAAAAAGAAAACAGAAAAGATGAGAGAAGGTTATGGTAAATCAAATCGAGATCAACCATAACACTAGAACACTAAATACTGCATTTGCACAACGGTAGTGAAACTAGAATGGAGGAATTAGTTACAGCGATAGAGAGACCTTGGCTATGCCTTCATTCTCCGCTTTTTCGTAGATTATGTCCTGGAGGTCGGGCCCAGGGAGAGGGCAAGCTTTCCAAGAAGCGGGAGTGGACGGGACGTCGCCATGGATTCTCTGATAACTCGACGTACTGTGGGCCGGAATGTGCGGTGAGGAAGAATCAGAAGGATCCGAAGGAGACGAAGAAGAAGAAGAGGAAGCGGAAGATAGCGATGGAGAAGAGGAAGCGTGGCGAAAGAGGAGGTGGGAATGGATGGGAGGCAGTGTGCGGAGATGGCGACCGATCACATCGATGCGATGGGCAGCAGCAGAAGCAGAAGCAGAAGCAGAAGCAGAAGCGACGGAGCTCTTCTTCTGCTGCGGAAGCTGCCGACGGGAGGCGAGAGCAGCAGCGCCATCGCCATCGCCATCGCCATTATCCATTCCCTCCGTCTCTCTGTCTTCTCCTCTCTCGTCTCTCGCTTGTGGGCGATATTGTGCAAATAAATCCCTTCGAAGCAACACTTAGTGGCCTTTAATCACATCCTTAATCACAACCTGATCCTTAATCACAAATTGATCCTTGATCATTTGGTCGATCGTAGGATGAACTTCGCTTAATCCTCTTCTTAATCATGCAATGACACATCGTCGTCGCCATCATCATCAACAACACGATGCAATTGTTAAATTGTCGTGATTGTGAGCTCCGATCTGCAGAAGGTAAGGAAGATTGTTGATGGTGCTAAGGCGGACCTGCACCTCCTTAATCTCCCCATTTACCAGTCTGTGCTAATCCGAATTGTACACTGCGTTTTGCGACGTAAGCATGTGCTTAGCTCACAAGTGTTGTGGCTATGCTGATAGAGTCTTAGCACTCGTTCAGAACGAGACCGGTGCAAATCAGGGAAAACCAAAGTTGTCCCATGCCCCCCGTTTTGCCACGACATGTGTGAACCGATACCGTATCACCGTTGCTGCTCCAAATGCTGCATCCTCCAACTGTGACCAGATACATAGTGCTTGACACACTACTGCAGAGCCATGGTGTTAGTAACGCGATCGAGTTACGAATCATCCAATATTGTCACTGCATTTTGCCCTGAAATTTCATTTAGTCCTTTGGCCTTCACTAGACCAGGTGCTGATTCTTCCTAGTAGATCCATGACAGCGCTTCCCTGCTTACAATATGGTTGACAAACATTCTATTTGTAACTTAGAAACTATATATTTCAGAACATTCCCTATCATGCACTCTTCACCTTAATTATAACCAAGGTGATAACATGTATTTCTCTACATGGAGTCAAGGCCAAATGATTTAAGCGGAGGAGCTTTTTTTACGTTTTTAGAGCTCTAAGCTTTTTACGAGGTTCTTAAAGTTGTTAGTAGAGAATTCTAGAAAAGATGAGCGATGTTAGAAAGGCTCACGTATATTACATAGATACATATAGATTGTAATATTCGCATTTGCTCGAAATATCAAGCGTGAATATACGAATGACAAATTGCAAATACTTTATTTATTATATTTTAATATTAAAATAAAATGAAGAAACTCAGTGAAGCAATAAGGTCAAAGAGGTTTATACAGTGAATTTGGGTTCGAATCTCACACATCACTTTTTATAATTCTCTTTTACATATTATATTTTATTTAATTTGATTATTTAATTATTTTTATTTTACATATATTAGTTTTACAAACTAATGGTTTATTTTATACTTTAAAGCTTTTTTTCATTCTCAAATAATACTTTTATACTTAAATACAAATGCACAAATGTATTCTTGACTAAAATCTATGAATACATCTATATAAATACACATATACTTGTTTGCATATATACATGCAAAGATACATCAATGTTCTTAGAGTATCATTACTATGTTTAAAGTATTCATATTGAAGAGATTGGGACATGACATTGAGTCTCAAAATTTTAGATTCCATTTGGTTAGGAAGTGATGATAATTTCTTCTGTATCGTGGTGTTACCGATGGTTCTTTGAGTAGGTAGACAAGGAAGCAGGTGGTGTTATGTGAGGTTTAATTGCAATACATTCCAAGATTGATCTTATTGGCAAATATTAATCTTTGGCCTTCAAGGAACAACCTGATACATCCCAAGATTGATCAACCACTGACGCTCTAGTCAAGATCCCTTACTCAAGTTAGAATAGTACTGTAAATGTTAATTCAAACCCTTAATTAGGTTAAGCATGCACGATACAAGCAAGGAGTTTAAGCTATGTATTTCTAGTGTAATATTAACCATTCCACACATGGAAAGGGGAGACCGAAT